>VZTM01021583.1:95515-153444 GCA_013400555.1 Jacana jacana
GTTTTCAAGAGTGGAGGCAGTTACAGGAGACATGGCTAGATAAGGCTACGATAGATAATGACCAATAAAAAGGAACTCACTAGAAGGCAATTGGAGCTCATGTGTGGAGCTTGTGTGGAAAAGGAGGACTGAGAGGATGGAAGCAAGACCAAATGAATCCTGTAAGGCAGATTTCCTCATGCTGAGGCATGGACAGGGAAGGCTCTGCAGGGAGAAGCCAAAAGGAGAAAGGAGCTTGAGGAAACAGGCAATTTGGAAAAAGTCCTTTAAATTTAAAGATCCCATAAGAAGCTATCCTGCTGGCAAGGAGGACAGCATTGGGAGAAATCAGGGGAGCTAAGCCAGGAGCCGCTTGGTTATCTAACAACAGATACCCATCATACAAAGAGTGAGGAAAGACACTACACTAGACAAAGTAAAAGAGAAGGGCTGAAGTATAAAAAATGCAAAAGGGGCCAGAAAAAGAAATGAGAAGAAGGAAAAGGTTTATCACTTCTCAGGGATGGTGAACAAAGGACAAATGACAGAGTGAGCTGATGTGTGAAACACCTTCTTTGCAAGTAGGGGACACCTGATACAAGGCTGAACACACTTAGAACTAGCAAGGGAATTGAAATGCAGACTCGGAAAAAAGTGAAAGAACATTTGAATAAAGTGCATGTACTCAGAGCAGGAAGCCCCGGGGATTTTTACTCTGGTACAATTGAAGAACTGACCACAGTAATTTCTGAAATATTAACAATTGTATTTAAGAACACAAATAAGAAATAAGAGGTGCTGAAAATTACAGGTCAACCAACCTTAGTTATCTCAAGTACTTTGAATAATACTGAAAAAAATTCAAGTGCTTCATACAATAGCAAGCACAGAATGATAGCATGATTAAACCATTCAACATGAATTTATCCAGAACAAATCACATCCAACTAGTCTTAATTTTTTTCTTTGATATGAGTGAAATGTAACTTGAGCACTTAAGAAAATGGGTTTCCAAATGATCTTGCTACATTAAAGGGTGGTTTGACATAAGTACAGTGAGATACAGTAGTAACAAGTGCAAAACATTACACTTGAGGAAGGATAACCTCAAGAATGAGATACGAAATCTGACTAAACAGTCATTCCACAAGGAAGAACCTGAGCTTTATGAATTCTGATTATGTGGTAATAAGTGATGCTGTTGTGCAGGATATTCCAGTATATAATAGCTGGAATGTTAGATGTGGGAAGTACTACACACCACTTTGGACTGATGAGAGCTCAGGTAAAGTTCTGTGCCCACTTTTAGGGATCATGGTCCTGCAGATCATTTTTTGATGTCTTCTGGATCAATGGTGATCTGCTGACCTGAATAATAGGGCCTGGCACGTAAATATATATAGGCATAACAGATACCTGTGTAAGATTGGGCACTCATGGTGCATAGACCAGATATTCTTTTCCTTCTTTGTGTTCTGTGCTCTGAGGAATATTTTAAAATATGCTTACCAGGATGGGTCTTGCTCAGTCCTTCACCATTGGAAGAGAAAGGAGTGGAGCTCCCAGGGGCTCAGTGCATGGACCACTCTCTACTGTACCACAACGTCTTTTCATCATAAACTGTCTGAGACCAGGGAGAATTGGATGCCATGGTACCCCTAAAAACTCCGTTATGCACTCATCTGCAATTAACTCCCTTGAGAAATACAGGCATGAATTTTGCTCTTAAAATGGGGAAAGGGGGATTTATTGCGATGCCTATTGTGGCACCTAAACTGGACAGTACTCCTGCTGGGATGTCATTAGTCCTGAGCAGAGTGGAATAAATGTCTCCCATAACTTTATATAAGGCATTCTGTTTAATACAGCCAGCTGAGTGCTTCAGAATGAGAGAGACCCTTTGTTTGCTCCCACTCCGGTGGAGTCCTGTGCTGGGCAAGAGTCTCTTGTTGCCATCATAAACCAGACAATGGCTCCTGGCATGACAACAATGTGCTGTTTTGATGGGCTTCTTTGAATTCACCAGGCATGATGTGCTGTTGATGCTTATGCTGTCAAAAAAACTCCCAAACCTCAATCTGCCTAAAACCAGTCTCCTCCGCTTTCAGCAGATATTCTGTACTCAGCAGTGTTGTGTCCTGCAGCTGGCTCCCAAATACTTTTCAGAAGCTGGGTTTTATGTCTTCAAGAGTTTTAATTTGGCATTGCTGTTCTGTTTGTCAGTTACTATTCATACTGGTTCAGATGAAGATTTCTGGAGAGGCGTTTTAAATCTTATTGTGATCAACTCAATAAAAGCAAAAGAAAGCTCTGGTCTGTCTCTAACCAGAAGTCCTTCAGACCTGAGAAGTGGTTCTTGGATGTGTCCACAGGCCCATGGCATGGACATCTTTCACTAGCAGAGAAGATCAGCATCCAGTATGACACAGGCTCCCACATGTTAGTTGCTTTCTTGTGTTATTTTGGAGGGAAATAAATGACTACCGTCAGCCAGAACTTGAGCTGTGTAAAACATAATTCTGTCCCTTTTTGTCCATACCTACTACCAAGCCCTGTGAGCAGACTCTCTTCATTAACAGTGCTGAAGTTGTTCCGATCCTTCTCTATCACTCAGTTGCTGTTTCTTTTTGTTCTTTTAGACTAAAATCTAAAAGCCTGTTTAACCTGGGATGTATCTCTGCCAAAGGCTGGTCTGCTGAGAGGCAATGCAAACAAATTCATCACTAATGAAACAGGCAGCAGGGCCATCAAGCGTAAAGCAGCTACAGCAAGTCTGGCTGGAAGGTTTTGAGAGAGAAAGAGGAAATAAAGAAGCAGTAGTGTTCATCTTTTAAGGGCTTCTTCAGTATTTCTGACTTCACATTTCTTCTGAAGGAGGAATGGGCATCTTTAGGAGAGGATGAATGGCTGGGGGGATGAAGCAGACGGGGATCGCCCTGGAGCCATTAGAATTGTGACAAACAACTTGAAATCATTCACATTTTCTTGAAAAACAACCAAAAGCCCTTTGTGTTGCCTGATTGACATGTCATAGCAGTTAGCCTGTGTGAGGAGAAGCTGTCTTCCACATGCATGACAGTTTTCTGAATTTTTCTGTATTTCTGGGTGCTATACTATTAGAAATTGCTAAGATATCTACTCTTTAGCTGCCTTTTAGGTATTGCACTGCTACAAATTCCACCTTTGCACCATGGAGCTTGGTCTTGTGGTGGTTCTGCTCTGTCCACTCAGCCACCACAAGGCCAAGCTCCATGGTGCAAAGGTGGAATTTGTTTCAGATGTCCCAGTCCAGTGGTAATGCCTTCTCCTCCCTATGGCTTGGTTCTGGTCTTTTCTGCTTGCGGCACAAGCTTCACCAGAAACTCCAGGGCATTTAAACTCATAGCCTCAGAGCAAGAGGGCTTTGTTTTGTGTGAGGAAGTATAAGCATTCAAATTCAAAGCAGATTGTTTCATGCAGTATCAAATGCTGTGCAGATGGAACATGATATGATATGTTGAAGTGGGATATATAGCATATGGCCATAATTCAGGGAAACACATTTCTCCAGCTGGATACCTGCTATTGAGTTGGGAAACATGTGTCCTGCATTCTGGTAGGCTTCTGCCAGAACAGTGAGAGGACATAAAAAGACAGGTCATTCCTGGTATTGAGTATCAGCTAATACTTACATCTATCTCACTGGTTACATACTGCTGTTCAAAATTAAGCCTCCTGTTGTCACAACAGGCAAAGTGCAACCAAAAAAAAAAAAAAAGGTATTGCTGAGCTCTGCACCTCCAAGTATATGTTGAGAAGCCAACAGGCTGGAGGTGAGCAAACAGGCTGGACTGCTTTGCAAGGCTATGACTTTGGATTGGTGTGCCCATGCCTTCTCCTTTCCTGTTCCAGGAGAAATGAAGCCCATGCTGCCTCCAGGTGCAGCACTTCTTCCAGGCACCAGCCCCTGGTACACGGGCTCTGGTGATCCTCTGAGGTGTAGCACCCACCCTCAGCCCACATCTCGCCCAGCCTTGCTAGGACACTGTGGTGAGCAAGCAGAAGGAAACGCTGTGTGTCTTTGGGCCAATGGGCTGTGGTTCTGCCTGGGTCCTGTATGGCCTTGCAAGGTGCAGGCATCATTACGCAGCATCCCTAGGCTGGGGGAAGCCAAGCTGTATATGGCAGAACATATTCCTCAAGGAAAACAGGCCCATGGAGAGGCGAGCTGTAAATGACTTAAGCTGTATTAATCATCAACTTATGCCTCCTGCCAGGCAGGGGTAGCCTGTGCGTGCAGTTTCTTCTGTGGTTCAACTGCTAAATACCTCGTGGTCAGACTCATGAGTAATTACCTGCCTCAGCCTACTTTTAAATAATGAAGCAAGTATAAACCATTGCCCCAGAGTGATCCATCCTTTTCAACGCTGCCGTTCCCTGCCTGCCGATCACCCGCTCCGCTCCCTTGCACCCATCCAGGCTCTAACATCACTCTGCTCCATCCCAGCCAAGCACAGCTAGTAAATAACCATCCCTCTCTGCTCAGACTGAGTCCTCCCCTCTCACACCCTTCCTTCTGCTTTTTCTTTTGCAGATTCTGTTCCTTTTGTGCTTAGCTTTGCTTTCAAGACCTTGTGCAGCTCCATACCAGGCTGGATGTGGTTTTTCAGGGCACAGTCCTTCAGCCCCCCTCAGAGATGATGGCATCTGCTCATTCCTCCAGCCTCTCCCTCTCCCTGTTGTGGCTTTTTCCATGTTAGTCACCCCTTCCAGCCCCAGATCCCAAATCTCTCATCACTCTCATAGCTACAAAAATGGCATTTTGTTCAGGAGCACTGTCACTGTACCCTTGAAAATCTGCTAGTTCAGTTCTCCTCACCCACAGCACTAACCTGAGAAAATAATGATAGTGCAGGTGGGGGCTTCTTCTGGTGTGTAAAAAATCTGTTTCCCTTGGTGCCTTTTTGGCTTTCTTGTCTTTACATAAAAATTGCTACCATTTTTGTGATGCAAAGTTTATTCCTCCCACTGGAAGACAGATTTCTAAGAAGAAAAGGGATTTTTCTGTGGGAAAAAAATGACTGAAAAAAATTCACTATTGAAAATGAAGAAGCTTTTGCAAGGATGAAGGTGAAATCCTGCTTTCTGTGACTTTTCTTCTTGGTCTTCTCCATTTATTTCAATACGAAGAACTAAGACAAATAAGAAAAGACAGAGCCCTAAAGATCTGAAGATCTTTTTAATAAACAAAGTGGGCATTTGCATTTTGTTAAAAACTTAGCCACCCAGCAACACTTCTCATCCTAGACTGTTTGTCTGGTTTATGTTGTTTTTTTGTTTCAAAATGGGCAACTCTTTCCCTCTGGAGCAGAAGTTGCTGAGGCAGTTGGGATGCTCAGCAACCCAGCGGTCTCAGCGCTACAGGAACCAGGTGCAGGTGAATGATGTGCTGGTCCCTGGTGTACCATGGGGCTCCCTGGGAAGAGACAGTGGCCTTGGGACCAGGGACTGCACACAGAGCTGATCACACCTTACTGAGTGATAAACCCTCTCTCCATGCTCAGCCATACTGGATCACCAATGGCTCCTGCTTGACCTAACCTGACACAACTTGCATGGTGCAACCCACCCCTTGTTTTCACAGATCCAAAGAGATTCCTCCTAGAAGGCTGTGGGGAGCCAAGAAATATGTATGTGACCTGAGGGCAGACATAGGTGGCTCCCGTGGCGCAGAGCTCTGGAGCGGTTTGGTATTTCCCTCTCTCCCATAGCCTGCCATGTATCTGGATGCAGCAAATACTATAATTACACCAAGTATTTCTTGAATTTTTTTTTTCCTACTGCAATAAGTACTGAAACCAGCAAAGCAAAGACAGACATTGTCCTGCATGGGGAGTGTGGAAATCACAATACACTTTCTCTCATTACAGGTTGCAATTTGCAACAGATTCAATGCAGCATCGGTGCTGTCCCGTTTGTGCACAAGTATGGCAAAGTTTGGGTTCCACAGGCAATAAAACCATTAGATTTTAAAATGTTAATTTTATTAACAATACAAAATGTAAAATTTCAAAAAAATACACAATAGAGCAGGTAGAAAGCAAGTTGCAGAGTTCTCATGCTTTGGATTTGCTGCTATTTGTGCTGGGAGGAGAGAGGACTTTATGTCACTTAGGTGAGCAGCAGTGGCTCAGCGGCACAGCCCCAGTTCTGGGTAGTTGTGATGAAATCAAAATGCAAAAGCCGTGGTGGTACTCAGAGGTGTGTGAGGGATGGAGCTGCCTATAAATGCTGAAATGAGCAGAAAAGGCACAGGGCTTGACATTAAGTGTAATGAATGCTCTGCTTTGGCTTCAGGCACTGATGCTCCCCTGGGCAGCGCTCGTGGGGCCTTTGTGGGGGCCCTGGTGTAGTGGGTGGAGGTGGTCTTGGCTCTTTAGTGCATCTAGTCACTGCAAGAGGCTCTTGCTCTGGCAGAGGATGTTCAAAGAGCTCATTGCCATGTCCCTTTCTTGGCCCTCCCCAGTCCTCTGGCCCTACAGATGGTATGTCTGCTGCCCATTTGGGCTGGGGAGAAGCTGGAAAGAGGTGATAGCTCATGTACCAGAGTAATGAAGCTGGCCTGAGCTCTGCAAACAGCATCTACTTGAAAACGAGGAAAGCAGCTGATGAAGAGCAGTCCTGGTTGGAAGGCATGGCACATGCATCTACTCTCCTGTGGCAGTGAAGTGACCTTGGAAATAAAACACCTGCTGGAAGCTGTCCAAAGGAACAGCAAAGGGTTAACTCTGAGGGTTTGCAGCTCTGCACAGCCCCGAGCAACTGAGGCCAGGCACAAGAGCAGTTCTAGGGTCTTCCAAGTCTGAGTCCCTGGCTTGAAATACACTTTAAAAAATGCTTGATTTTAAGCAACTCAGATGCTCAGGGTATTTTGTGTGTCACATTCCCTTAAAATCAGACATCCCAAAAATCAACCAGCAACGACTGGCATTGGATTTGTTACTTGGGGTTAATTGAGTGAAGAGATTTTAAGCAATTTTAACCTTTTTACACCAGGCATGAAACCTTTCCCCTGGAGGAGTGTTCCCTGGAGATGACACACATGGCTATGGTGAGGGCCAGAAGACAAGTTTTATCTGAAGGTCTACGCCAGGCACAATTGGTGCAAAGTCTTCCTATGGCTTACTGAAGGGGGGGTCCTGTGCTGGGCAGGTGACCATAAGTGTGGGGCATGGAGAAAACATGATGTTATCGACCCAGTGAGGTAACACAGGCTTTGATTTCCCTGATTCATATGGTAGGATAGTGCTCAGTGGTGTTGTGACAGGGAGAAGAGTTGCTTTTACAGGGCAAGGGTTATCTGGAATTAGGATATGTAGATGCTGTAGGAAAGCCCAGGTCAATACCTTAGGATGATGTAGCTGGGTATCTATTCCTACCAAAAATGAGCTTTACTAAGCTCTTGGAGAAAAATAGTATGGCTCTTAAAGAGATAGACAAAGTATATTAATGTCAAGAGTTGACATCCAAGCCAAACTTTTGAGAGCCCCTGTTTCTCCTGAGCCATGTGTTTGTGATAAGTAAATAATGGCCCACAGTAACTCTGCAGACCTAAATATTTGGCTGCCTGTGTATTTCACAGTAAGTTCCTCTGATTTTGAAAGGTCACACAAATGTAACAGCTTGGCCCAGATGTGAAAGCCAAAAAGCCTCCCCTGAGTGCTGCAGAGCGGCAAGCCACCAGTCACCTTCGAATGCCACAGCCATTGCTCATCTGTTTGTTAGATGGGCCGTACACAGGAATTATCTCTATGGAGTTAGGAAGTCCAGGCCAATACTTGCTTCCTTACCATTTGTAAGCTGTCAGGAACAAAAACCAGGATCTTTTTCATCTCCAAAGCCTTCCTCCCTGAAAAAGGGGTCCAGAAGGAATATGAGCCAAGGGGCCTAATGGTGGCTCTGAACCTTATATAGAAGTGGTGTTTTTCATGCAAGGCATCTGAGAGATTCTCAAGAGGGAATAAAAGTCAGTTTAACCAGTTCCAGAGGAGTGGTCTGGGGTGCAGGGGTGCCCTCCTGGATGCAGCAGGCATTGGGGGTGCCCTCACAGGTGGCTGTGGTCAGCTCCAGGTCATGGTGTTTCAGAGCACTCATGGCTTCTCTTCTCATTCCCAGGTAAGAGACCTCCAGTGTTGTAAAGGCTACTCTATGCTTGTGTCTATTTATGCAAAGCACCTTGCTATTTGGCTTCCCTCACTGGTGAGAGGTGTCTGGAGTACCTTTTTTATTGCTGGAACAAGCTGTGTAACAACCTCTTCTGCTCTGATGTGCTCATGGAAAGGGCAGCAGCAACATACCTCCTACCAACACTTCAAGAAGCCCACTGAGTTCTGCAAAAATTACCAAACAAGTGACAACAGCTTTCAGGTGGCTCAAAATGACATGAGGAGCAGAAATGTCCTGCAGAGAACCCAGGAAGGGGGGGACTTCTGGGTCTTGGCTTTCCCATCCCAATATCAGGTGGTCACATGAGGGCAGTGCCCTGCAGGGTAGCAGCATCTTCATCACTGAGCTTCAAGACAGATGACCCCTGGGCAGGGCTGTCCAAACCCTCTTGTACCTGCAGGGCTGGTTCTTGGATCCCACACACTGGGGTGTAGAACTGTAAAGATCTTCTCCTAGGGATGATATCTATAGAAGACCACATGGATTATGCTTCTGCTTTCCTAAAGCAGTGAGAGGTGAAAACTATCCCCGTATTTCCTTACAGAGGTAGTTGTCTGAGTGGGTGAGTCACCGACAATTTGGATGCAATTCTGGTGTGATCATCTTTCTTGTATTTACCCTGGCACGTGAAGTCGGACAAAATGTCAGAGTGCAAAAACAAGACAAAGATAGGGAGCTACTGAATCTGATGTTTAGTTTAATATAACAGTTTGAGAGAAGAAACTGGGAGATCTCACGCATGGTCTCTGTTGGCCTAAATCCACAGCTGCTTGATTTATTGCAGCTGAGGATCTGGCTCTAAACTGCTTTCTTTCTGCATAAATGTAGTTGTAGTCAAGCCCATTGGTACATGTCTGTGCAGATGAGCATCCTGTGTAAAAGCCAACAGAGAACAAATGGGGGAGTAAAATTTCAAGCACTGAATATCGGCATTCAGCTAATCCCTGCCACTATCCCAAAGTTCATCAAAATGATCTGCACCTTGTAGCTCTGGGTGGTCCCCTCTCAATAGTCCCTGGACTTGATCTAGACTCTGCGCTGCTCCCTCTCTGAGTCTTTTCCCTTCTGCCCCCTTGCAAATAGCCCCCCAAGCCACTGCCTCTCAACCTCTGCTCAAGGCAGCAGCAAGTTGCTTTTGGGGATGGTGGGCTGCATTCACCCCTAGCAGAATAGCTCCTTCTGCCTTCTCATGTCTTGAGTGTGTTCCTTGAACAGCTTCTTGTGCTGGCCTTGGAGTCTGGATGGAGGTGTCCTGCAGGTGGCTTCTGCACACAGCCTGCTGATTCAGCTGTACACGTTCACCTGCTTCGGCTTCAGACAAAATCTGTGCAGTCTCTAATTTCAAGTTTGCACAGGAAGACCAAGACCCTATCTGGTGTGAAAAGATAATTTAGAAGACTTTTCTTTACAGAGGATGGGAACCAGAGACATGAGAACATTTGTCAAGGCTGCAGGAGTAGTTGCAGATCTGGGCTGAGAATTTTAAAATTTGGGGTTCTGAACTCACCAAAGAGGTCTCTTCTCTGGGTAAGACCTGGATGGGAGAGGCTGTGTGCATTTCAGGCACCAGCTGTCAATCAGACAGCTTCTCTCCCAGACTGCAGAGCAAGAGAAACTCTGCTCTTGCAGGCTCTCTGGAGACAGAGCTGCATAGTCCCGGTGGGATCCTGGAGCTGGGTGTTCCCTGGCCAGCACTGAGACTGCACCCAGTATTGCCACCACAGACTTTAGTTTCTGTGGGAAATCACATCCTCTTTCCAAGAAGGGTGATATTAACTTACGCTGGCTGTCACAGTACACTTGGGGCTCTCTTATCTCTGTGCAATGTTGTAGCTGGCAGCATACACATAGTTTTGACTTCCCTGCAATGATTTTTTCTCTGCATGAGTTTAGAGGAGCCATGGATTTTCTTAAAAGTGTCTTGCCACTGATAATCTTCAAAATTTCTTGCTGTGTGTTTTTCTCTTTAGCTGCTCGCCATTTAAGTCTCCCTTATTGAGATGTATTGTGCTTTCCAGCTGCTGTACACCATAATCCTTCAGGTGGCATAACCTGTAGGAAGTAACCATCTAACCATACTTTCTCTTCCTGAACCCCTAGAGATGGATTCCTTCCATGTCTCAGCTGTGTAGGGGTTAGTTGCCTCCTTGTGGTTTGTGGGAATTTACATATTCCGATTTTAAGGTCTCTTTCACTGGAAAACCCCAAATAAGAACACAGGGATGCCACAGTGTTCTGCCTTTGGCATGGATGTTCTTTGGGGTCGAGAATGAACAGCTGGATTAAAGAAGAGTAATTTCTGCCTCAGTGGAGATCTCACATACTAGCACTGGGCTGACCTTGCTATATGCCATGCAGTATTGGACATTTCATGTGCTGGGGGGATGGGAATGTTAACTTGTACCTTTTTTCCTCATGTTTTCCATCTGTAACACTGCAAGCATACTGCAGTGATCCCTAGATGAAAAAAACACCAAACCAAACCCAAACCCAAAATTAAAAAACCCAACAAGCCTAGCAGGATTTTAGCAATTTTTTTCCTTTCATTCATTCTCAGTTTTGCTTGTATAGCCAGAAAAACATACAAACTTGGGTGAGCTGAGTTCTCAGTATCATCCTGCACAGCCCATTGCCCTTCTATCCCTTCTGTGTAGTCAATGACTGATCCCACGGGAGCATTGAGCCTCATTCATCACGCTGTGTAAGGCACCGTAAAATTTCTCACTGGCTCCTCCTGGTACTAAGTAGTTTTTTTATCAGTGAAACAAAGTTTTCTTGCTCACCTCCTGACTACCCCTCCTCGGGGTAGAATCACACTGGAGTTTCACCTAGTGACAGAAGTTGAATGCTTCCTGCTTTTAATGTTCATTTAGCAAAACATTTTACATTCCTGGAGAGATACCAGCCTGTCATTAAAGGATTCTTGGCTCAATTCCAGCAGCTAATAGTTTTATTGGTCTTCACAGCACAGTTATGTGATTTGGGTAACTGCGCTGAGTTGCACCTTCCTCCTCTTTAATTCCTACCCAAATAAAGTGCACTGAAGTAGGGCTGGCTGGTAGGGTCTGGTGTAGGGGAAGGGATGAGGGACTCAGTCTTTGTGAGGGCTTTAAGATGGCTCCTGGCAGGCAGCTGAAGACCCCCACATCCCCAGTTAGGGGCAGGGGAAGGTGGAAGCCACACACATGTTGGCTGTGCCATGGTGAGTGCTCCTGGGTCACCCCACATCTTGCCAGGAGCCTTCTTCCCTTCTTGCCCCCAGGTCCATCCCCAGGGATGCTCTAATCCCCATGTCCCTGATGTGACCTCCCTGCCCCACTCCTGGCTCCTCAGCAGTCACAGGGCTGACTGTCGGCTGGGGGACAGCAGGTAGAGCTTTGTACTTGCAGAAATTGGGGCTGCACCCACAGCATGAATGTCTGCTTAAAATACCTGTCTCGTTCAATCTCATTTTCCATCGGTAACTAAGATCAAGCCACTTCTTTCTCAGAGCCTCTTCCTCCATTAGTCTCGGTGACAAGAGGAAAGGTGGGAGCATCATTATTTTTAAATAAGGGCTTGCGTTTGTCTGTCAGCTGGAGAAGTCAAGGGGTTATATATGTACATATGCGTTTCAAGGGTATGACGTAGCTGGAGAAAAATGAGTGCTTTGGTGCTACAGGTCAAGTTTATTTAACACTACAATGTTTTAAAACAGGGTGATGCCATTTCAATTAAATGTTCCAGAATGTTTTGCAATGTAATAATTTAAGAAACTTTGCCGAACTACTTTTGCAAATCGGGCATGCCTTGCATAAAACACCCTGGCAATAAAATACTATGTGTAGGAAAAATGAAGCTGGGGGCTTTACTAGAAATGAGGGAAGCAGTAATATTCTTTTTCAGGACAGCCTGGTTTGTAACAATACAACATTATGTAAGTCAACATTACAGCCTGCCCCGTATTTCTTTCGCAACATTTGCGTTTTGCTTTTCTCTCTCACGGCAGCCTTATGACACGGCCGTAAGTGCTGACGAGAAGATGAAAAAAAAAGCAAAAAAACAAGTGAGCATTTGCATTTCTGGAGCACACTCAGACCTGCTCGAGTGCAACCCTTCCCCTTTCACCTGCAACATCTCCATTCCTGCTCTCTGCATTTCTTACTCATCAAATTCAGCTCCACAGGATCAGCCGGGATCCACAACTAGACTTTACTTCTACGGACCAAAGAGAAAAAGGACACTTACAGCTTTAATTCTGGCTGGCCCTCTCAGCATTGCAAGCTCTGGATTTGTAAAACTGTGAGATTTCTTTTGATTATTGAAAGTTTTGCAAAGGATTTCCCCCCCCCCCCTCAGAACTGCTGGTTATTTGATCCTGTTCTGTAAAGCAATCTTTGAAAAAGCTGTGGCACATCAGTGTCTCATTCTGTTTCTAGCAAGAATGGAAATTGGAGGAAGGAAGTTTCCAAAGCGAGTGTCAGATTCTGATTTCTTTTACAGAAGGGTAAATCCAGAATAATTCAGTGCAGTTACTTCAGATTTATGCTAGCATAAATAAGATAAGAATTTGGCTCTGGGAATCTCTGTAGCTCCCCATTTGCTCATCTAACAGCTGGCAGTTTGCTTCTTGCTATTTCACTTGCTTTCTAGGCTGATTTGTCTTGCCTGGTGCTGAAGCTAGGGCCAAATGAGCTTGGGAGTTAGTTAAATGAGCAAATGTGTTTCGCACAACACACAACTATGAATGGCTCAAGATCCTTCACATGATCCTGCATATTTCAGATTTCCCAAAGGCCAGAAATTAATGGCTAGTAAATGGATAGAAATATTACTTCACACAGTATGTAGTCAACCTGTGGAATTCAGTACTACAGGAGGTCAACGATTCAAACAATGGGTCAGGATTTGAAAAATGGCTGGATAATTTTATGTCAATTAATTACACTTAGAGCTGGGCAAGCAGATCGAGGTAAGTAGACCTCTTGCACCAGCATACGCATGAACTCCCCTACAGGGACCAGGGAGGAATTTCCCCCTAGTGCATGGCTATGTCTGCTGCAAAACCTCAGATCCCAACACCTCCTGACTTTGAAGGAGTTAAGATCTAGAGCTCAGCCAGGACCTGCACTATCTCCACCTGCTTTTGGTGCTTGTTGAGCGTCGTCTGTGTGCTGGGTCCAGGATGCACACACTCACTGACAGACACACATAAGAGAACAAGGCAAACATGCCCATTGAAAAAATGAGTAGATGTGATGCTGAGGGACACGGTTTAGTGGTGGTTTTGGTAGTATTAGGTTAATGGTTGGAGTCAATGATCTTAAAGGTCCCTTCCAATGTAGATGATTCTATGATTCCATGTATAGAATACTGTCTGTATTTACACGTTAAGTCAGACAAGAAATTAACTTCCAAATCATTTCAGAAAATGGGCAGCTTAGCCTTAAATCATGAGTCCCAGTGTGTGATCTAAACCCCTATAGGAGTTTCCTAGGGAAGGCACCAACCAGCTCAGTGCAGTTTCCAAATCCTAGCTGTCTCTCCTCGTATAGGAGGCCCTGAGACATCAGGATCTCAGCTGGTGGTTGATGGGGAGAGGGTTTATGGACACTGTGCTTTCCAACTGCCAGGTGAGGCTGGCTGGGGCATCTCAAACAGCCTTAAACACCAATGCTGCTGACTTTGTCAAAAAATGGACACCCCCCTATTCAGTATTTCTCCAAAAGGGAGCTGAGGTTGTTTTCCAGGATTGCAGAGGGCTTCCTGGCGCAGTACTGATCATTGGCTGGGGCATGGCCAAGGGGGTCAGTAACAGACGCACTGTGGGTCCAGTCCTGCAGTAGACCCCATCTTGCAATATGGACAGTACTGTCTGCTGGTCTCAGGGCCAGGAGCACAGACATACCCTCAGAAGTGCAACTATTTGCAAACCTGCCTTTCTAAAAAAGCTGGCTAAGTCACACAGCAAGGGAGAAAGGCTGGGATTATCCCCACTAGCACTGGCAGTAAAAGACCTGGGCTCTGAGAAGGTATTTCAGTGAAGGCAGCAGTGCATCACAGGTAGGTGTGATTTGAAGTCTCTGGAGGCAGTAAAATCCCAGATTCTTTTTTTGCAATGTTCACTTTCTGTGGTGGTCCTTATAGAGGAGAAGCTGTCTCACCATCTTCATTTAAACCAAAGGCAATTATATTTCATAGAAAAAAAGGGCATATTTTAGAATTGCACAGCAGAGGTGCATGGCTTTGAAAGCAGCACATGGAGGGAGACTGCACAGAATTGCATATCACTGGGTTTTGGTGCATGTTGTACATGCACAGAGTTGTAGAGTACATACACAGAGTTGTACACACATGTACATACACAGAGCTGTAGAGTTGTTATTTTTTATTACTGACTGCTCTGACTGCATTAAACACCTGAACAACAAAGACATGTGGTTTCCTGTCACAGCCGGGAAAGTGATGTCAATGGGAAATCTGTCCCTAGCTCCTCTCAAACCAACAGCTTTGCCTTTGAGATGGCCAGAGGAATTGGAGTGAGTCTGCTGAGTGGCTGCAATGTTCTGATATGGTCAGATTCAGTCCAGAAAAAATACTCCTCTTCACACATAGAAGGTTTATGCAAATGGCAGCTCTCTCACTTGATTTAGGGAAGCTGTGACTCGGCAGATTTATAGAGAAAAATCTCCCTTTTCTATCTGGGAGCTTGTTAGGAGAGCAGATCACCACATGGTAACTATCAGTTCTGAACAAGCACTGCCCTTACCTTCTTCAGGTTCAGCTGAAAATGAGCCCGCAAACAAGCTCAGCATTTTGAGTACCCCTTTGAACTGTTGATCAAAGAAATCACGACATTTCTGCTTTACTCAGTACAGCTAGGGACAACTAAACACTCTGAGATGATCTTTTTGGCAAGTGGGAGAACTCTTTCTGCTGAAGTTGCCCATGATGAAGCTTGCAGCTGTGGTGAATAATCTCTGGATTCCCAATCCCTTGCAGATGCAGACACAGGCCTCCTCCCCTTTGTAAGCAACATTTTCCTCTATTTTCCTCTGCTCCTTTGTCAACTGTGAACAGAGACCTGCCAGCAGCTGCAATATACTCATAAAAACAAAACAAAGCAAAGGTCTCTGCTCACCTCTGTCCCCCAAGCAGCTGTTCTGCTCTTTACTCTGTTCAATATAACGTAACTCTACATTTTGTCAGCTGCTGAGAATCCAGAGTGGCTTCAGCTGGTGGGGCTTCGAGGACAGCAGCAGTACATGGTGAATGAACCATCTCCCTAGCCTTGCAGAGCCTGGACTTCAGAAGTGAAGCTGAACCAGCAAGCAGATCCACTTGGACCCTAAGAGGTTCCCAGACACATCCAATTGATTTCAGACATCCAGAAATTCCCATTGCGTCTCTCCTGTGTTTATGATCTTTCCTCCCAGAGACAGACTAAAGTGGAAGTGGTACCCATGAACAGAAAAGGAGTGTCTCCAATGAGCTCATCTAAAGAACTAACCGGAATAAAGCATTTACTGTCAAGGCTTTTGATGTGAAATGATTCACAGATTCGTCAAAAAGTATAATTGTGGAACATTGTGCTAGAATAGCAGTACCTAGGTGAAGCTGCTGAGTAAATTTCTCACATCCAGAAGGAATGTGAGAGTGCCTGGGATATCAGACTGAGACTCAAGTCCCTCAGCCAAACTAGAGAGTCCAGGTCACTTTGTGGGGCCACCAGATGCCTTGTGAGTCTGATTTTTCATTAAAACTTTCATTGAGAAGGTTGTGTTTGAATTTCATTCTAGAGAGAAATGAAATGCAATAACCTTTATGTTTTGCATGAAATAGAGTCCTGGGTTTCTGAGCAGACCTAGCAAGCAGTATGTAATAAGACCAAACTTTAGGGAATATATATTCCCCTGCATATTTTGGATATTTTGCAATATTTTTATTAATATTTTACAGATTTAGAAATAAGGGAGTCTGACAGCATTTAAATTTATGGGGTTTTAGATATCCAACCATAAAGAACACAGTATTTGTGTGTATATGTATAAGAGTCAATATTTGTGTGTATGTATATGGGTGTGTAAGCATCTAAAACCTAATATGTGTAAAGTGGTCAACAATAAATAATATTTAAATGATAATGTATAACATCAAGCTAGCCTTGAGATACAATTAGACGTTATACAGTTCCTCTAGAGCAGGTTTAGGGCAAAGTTTAACCTGATCAATGCTATATAACCTTTCAGATGTATGTACTTTATTAACAAAAACATGAAAAAGTCAGAAGCTTCTGTGGCTTTTTCTGATCATAGTCTTTGGTTTTCTTAACTCTTCTAAAGCCATTAGGACAAATTTTCTGACCTTGCCAAGTGGCCTTGCTATAAGGTGCTGATAATAGTGTAATATGCACTCAATTGCAGCATACAACCTCCAAGATCTCATCTCTGGAGTGTGATGAGTCCAGGAAAGCCATGGTGCTCCATCGTGGTTGGACTCAGTCATCTTAAGGGTCTTTTCCAATCTAAATGATTTTATGATTCTATGATCACACTCTTAGTGGTGCAGAAGTACTGCTGAAGCAAGAAGAGCAAGGGGAGATCACTGTTGGTGGAAAGCATGGCTAAAGGACCGTGCTTTTTCTCAGCAGACCTGGATTCATAGGGCTAGAAAGACAACCTAGAACACCGTTGTGGTACCAAGATATGCTCAGCTAAATCAGACAACTTGGACCTTTAACTGATTTAACAGTTCTGATAATTTCTGAACAAGTACAATTGCAATAGGGTTTTCTTTCTTAAGCTGTGTTAACTCTTGGGATAATCATGCAGTGTGTATCAGTGTCCCTGCAGAGCTACTGATAAACCCACGTTATAGAGCCATTACAGCATGCGAGGGCTAACCCTCTGAGGGGTCTAGTTCATCATCAGTCATAGTCTCTCTGGGGTCTGCTGTAAAAGTTGTCATCCACATCATCTTCCTCCTTTGGGTTTGCCAGGAGCTGTGTCTGACCTCCAAGGACTTCAAAACGTGATTCATTGTGTGTTACAGAATGCCCATTCCTCTGGGCAGTGATTAAATTGTCTTTGATGTGGGTCACTGTAGAAGGATGAAGGCTGCATGATGTCACCAGTTTCCTCCATCCTTCTGACGGACCCGTGCAGAGCTGCCAATGTCAATACAGTGTGGTGGTGCTGGCTGGCTGCGAGAAGTGCTGTGCTGAGTCCTTCCAACCCTGCAGGAACCATCAGGGTTTTATCAGCCTGCTTGGCTGCTACAGGCCGCGTTTCACAGGCCCCTGCAGAGAAGCAATGCAGGTGACTGTCCTGTAAGTCAGCACAGAGCTGAGCTACAGCTTCTATTTTAAAATAAATATTTCTACAGAGCTTTTTATTGTTCCTCCTGGGCTCTGCTCTGGGTGTGTGTGTGCATGCTGGCATGGGTGGAAGAAGGGTGTTTAAAAACTGTTTTCCTGGTATTCTTGCAGCCGTGCAAAACTCAATGCTTTGTTACTGATGGATCAGAAGAGAAGAAAAAATGTTTGCTGACTGGTCTGCAGTCTAATTCTGGTTTCCCAGGATGGTAGCAGTCAACTTTTTATCTTTTGGGCTAGTAGGAACAGGGTACCAGGTACAGTAAAAATACAGATATTGCAAAAGACTGTGTACATCTGGTGATGGGAATATATTTATCTTTGAAAGACTTGTAAAAAGGTTGCTGGGAAGCAGGGAGTCCTAAATTGGTCCTTAACTGACCCCCAAACACCTCAAAACAGCATATTTAAAGCTAGGGGCAATGGCTGCTGTTAGCTCTGATACGAGTCTTACAGATGCTGTGGAGCAGGTGTCGTATTATCTCCAGTGAAAGCAGGTGCCTTGACAGAGTCCAGAGCTGGTGCTGCTGCCTGTACCTTCACAAGTATTTATATATCAGGTTGAGAAAAAGGACGGGTTGAATTCAAAAGCTAAAGCAAAAAATGTAGTAGTCAGGAGGTGGGGGGTGAGGATGGCATGTGAAGATGCATTGCCTACCTTTTAGGGTGGTGAGGGGAACAAGTGTGGGACATTCATCTGGGGTTCACCTTGGTGCAAGGCAGTAGGAGAATGGGGATGATAGCACCTGATTTGAGACTCCAGTATTGCATGCACATGGCCTGGGTGAAGAGCTGGGAGCTGCTGCTGCTGCCCAAGGCAGACCCAAGCAAGCCCAAACTCTGCTGCAGGTCATGAGGAGTGGAAGGATTAGATGATCTTTGAGAGTGGTGGGCACAGAGTGGCCCAGCAGAAGTGACTTGTCACAGAGGCTGCCCTTGTTATCCCATCACCTGACAGTCTACCCCTGAGAAACAAGCATTGTCTCCACTGCACTCCCCGCAAGCCATACTGGACTGACTAAACCCACACTGTCCAAACACAGCCTGTGACTGCAAAGGCTAAGAAACAAGATTTCCCTGAAAGCTGAAAAAACGTTTAGTGTATTCTTCCTCACCCCTCCTCTCCTCTGTATCTCCATCCCTCATCTCGGTTACTTCTGGCAACAAATTATTTCCATTCCAGAGACCTGGAAACTTCAGAAAGGAAGTTGGGGTAGAAGCTCTGCTGGGGTGTCTGAGAAGAGGCAATGAGACCACTGCTACCTTTGGGTAAAAGTATCTTCCAGTCCTCCCTTTTTGATGTGGAAGGAAAGAGGATATGTTGGGTACAGCTGTTTGATGGCAAAGGTACTGGTCACTCAGGGACATTTCCTAGGCTTATGCATAACACAAAACAACATGAATCATCCTATAGATTTCTTCTGAGAAATTATGAAGCCCATTGTAGGTATGTGTCAAGCAAAACAAGAAAATCCTTTGATGAAATGGTGGACAGAAGGCGGGGCTAGCAGGAGGGAAGATGTGCAGATAGAGAGATTTCACTGGGGACAGGTAAACAGTGACTGGGTGTTACCTGTGATAGAACCGTGACATGAAAAATGAAGCCAGTTCACTAGAAATAGGAGGCCAAAAGGGCAGTGTTCAGCTAAAGACAGCCAGAGGGAAGGTTTTGTAATGGGATCTTGGGAGAGACTGGAGTGGAGTACTGCAGGAGAATGAAAGGCAGAAACAGCTAAGAAATCATATCTTGCTACTTTGAGTCCAAATGGGTTTGTAGAACATGTTTTCTCTTTTTATTTTTGTAGTTGAGTGAGATCACAACAGTGAAATGCCTGACTCTGCCATTCACTTCTCCTAACAGAAACAAGCAGGAGACCTCACAGTGCTGCCTGGGTCAGGAAGCACAACCCTGGAGTCAAGCAGAAAAGCAATCCTGGCTAAAAGGCTTGTGAGCTGATGGCCTCACTGAACTGAGAAGAGCCAAGTGGTGTTGATATCAAAAATGCCTTGACTGGAGTCAGGAAAAGACCTGAAGAAACCACAGACAAGGTCTTCAACAAAACATGTAGATATTGCAGTAGGCATTAAGACTTGAAGCAGGTGGGGAGGTCTGAGAAGGAATTCAAAGCGAGCATAAAATATGTGTTGGAGAGTTTGCAAAAAACAGAGAGCAGTATCTGGAAGCTTCCCAAAAGGCAAAGAGGCAAGCCTTAGATTGGAAATTGTTGAAGACAGCTACTCTAAAACATTACCCCTGCTTTGGGAAGCCACCCAGTTGCATAATTTTTAGTCTGCAAAGTCTTTGCTGAGGTTCTTGGTACCTTGTTTGTCATACTCCATGGGGAATTTTCCACTACAATGCAAGAGCCCAAGCAATTTCTAACTGAATGAAACTTCTGCCTGGTTTGAAACTTGTCAGCAGAAACAGACTAAAGTGAGGACTCTGGAGGGTACATACAGTTCTGAGGATACTGGAGGTGACGGTGGCTGTATGGTACCTGGAATTTACCATGATAAATAGGATGGATTTTAGCACTTTCTTAACTTACTCATAACCTCAAGTTCCAAGGAGTCAGTTGGCCTGTTTCCAGTCTTGTAAAAAAGAATATCCCTAAGGAGGGAGACTCCACAACACCCATTGAAGCAAAAATCATCCTTAGGTATTTTTGCAGAATAGATCAAATTGGAATCCCTAAATTCATGACTGACAGTATGAACAAAAAGAGCAGTTTGAAGTGGCTTTCAAGTGGTCAGCCAGAGTGATTCAGACCTACTGATGTATAAAAGACTCAAGTAGGGTCTAAAGAGCTGCTTTGCAATGGTTTGCCCCAGAGAGCAGGTTGACCACAATTTCTCACAACAGGAAGCCTGTGGTTAGGGCAGCACTTGCTACAATCATCTACAAGCATATGTGCTGGTCTGAGGTTGTGTGGGAAAATGGTGATGATGCAGGGTTGTGGCTGTGCACAGCTCTAGACACCAGGTCATTCTAGTGCCTGGTCTCCAGGCTCTAATTGTGGGCAGTAAAGGTGAGCAAGGAGTTGGTTTATAGACAAATGTGGAAAAAGGGTAGGATGCCTTCTCCCTTCCCATGACCTGCAGAATAGCAGGCACTCTTGCCCAGGGGGAATCAACCCTTGGGGGTGTTGCATCAGGGTACAGTAGAGGAGATTTTCTGGCCACAGCAGGATGGTTTGGACTAGAGATGAAACGTTGAATTAGAGGTGGAGGGGTGGGAGGCACACAGCAGGAATAGGGTGTCTGAGGGTAGCTGTGAGGCACAGTCACAGTCACAAAGTAGCTGGCACTGGCACGTGCTTCTGGAGACTGTCTGGCCTAAACCCTGCTCAAGCAAGGTTTGCAGCAACTTGCCCAGACATGTGCCTGTCAGGTTTTGAGTATCCAAGGATGGAGACTCCACAACTTGTCTGGGAAGCCTGTGCCAGTGCTTGACAACCTTCACTGTAAAAAAGTTTTTCTCCTTTATTTTAAGTGGAAATTCTTGTGTTTTAATTTGTGGAGTTGCTCCTAGGAAACAACAGCTTAGTCCCTGGAGGAGAGGGTCGAGGGAAGGGATGAGGGACTGCCTGGTGAGTGGGAACCTCTCCCACGACCCACAACCTTCAACCCCGTGACAATTTGCTATGGTGATGTGAAGATTTACGTTCCTTTCAGATTTAGCAATACTCTAGCAGAAGGCCACCACCAGACACAGATGCTTCAATGCTAGAAGAGCAGTTGCCAAGAACAGGAGAGAAGAGGCTGTGGAAGAGGACAGGAGGTTCCCTTGGGCAGTTACTCTCCCTGCCCAGCTGATGTAGGTGCTGACTGTGGGATGTAGAGAATACTCCTGACGTGTTGGACACGTATGGGGGATCTGAGTGGGGAGGTCTGGGGAAGGGTGTTTTCATGCAGAAGTTGCTTATCTCCTTTCCCCAAAATGTCCCTGGGGCTTATTTGCATTGAGTTGCCTTGGTTCTGGTTTCGGACTCAAAAATAAAGAGTAAAAAATAATAATAAAAAAAGAATTCCTGATGGTGACAGCACTGCCTTAGACGTTAAAATCAGCTCTCCTTTGTGGGTAGGAGCTCATTTATACACATGATTTATGCCTGCTGGAATGAGAGGGGGACAGACTTAACAAATGACAGGTTTTGAATGGTTGCAAGGTAATGTTATTAATGTCTGCTGACTTGGTGCCCTGCCCAACTTTGAACTTCTTTCAATTGCATGGGGCTGAACAAGAGCTGCGTGAGTTTTGAAATATTTCCATATAAAATAAGCTCCGAGACAGATGGAGAAATGTGAGTTTCCTAATGGGGCCTAGTAAAAAGAGCACAGAAGGAAAAGAAAAAGGCAGCAAGAATCTTCCTCAATTGAAACAAAATTTGGGAATCAGAGGGAATAAATTCCAGTGCCAACGACCGTAGTCTGAGGGCAGGCTTTTTTAAAAAGGCATTTGTAATATCTTTCACCCACTCTTCAGGCCTGGCAGGTCAAGCAGCACTGCATCCGTAACCCCAGCAACAACGGCTGCCTGGGCCAACGCTGTTGAATCCCACCCTTAATTTATTTAAAAGCTACAAGATGATTCAGTAGGTGCTAATGCTGCTAATTCAGTAGGTGTTAATGCGTGAATAATTATAGACATATTTAAGCAGCTGGTGTTGTGCCTTCAAAAGTTTCTCTGCATGGAAATTAATAGCTCTGTGGTTGCATGTGTGCTTTACATGTTACAAAATGAAGATGTTGGTGGCAGCTCCATGTCAAAGTTTAAGCCATGATTTTCACTTGAAGTTGGATTAAAACTTTCTGGTTTACACCTTGATGTATCCAGGCATGGCACAACAGATCCTCAGAAAATAATTGATTTTTTTTCTTTGCATTCTTTTTAAAAAATGCTCTATGTTTTCAGGCTGCATAAGATTTTTTCTTGATTTGCCCTCACAATTTTCAGGTTCCCCAAAAGCTCAAGCTCAGTCCTAACAAAATTCCTTCACGCACATGTACTGATAGTATTTTAGAGCCAGGCCAGCTGAAAACAACACACACAAGCAAATATTCCCCTTATTTGCCATAACTGTTTGGTGCTGAGTGAGGAATAGATGCTGGAGCTGCTTCTCCCTCAGCAAATGTCTGGTTATATAGTTCCAGGTTAGTACTTTGCCTTGAGTGGATGACAGGGCACCTCTGATAATCATCCCCCATAGAAAATATATGTACATGAAATGCAAACACTGCTGAGTGACAGTGAAAACCAGGGTGATGGAAATAACAGTTCATTTTGTGACCCGTTGACTGTAAATAATACTTTCTAATACATTTTTCTGTCAGGACAAAAATGTTTATAGGTATTTGCTCAGGAGTGCTCAGTACCTTGCAGCATTGGCCCCTGTGGAGACCTGGGCTGTTGCAGGCATTGGAGAAAGATTTTGACGTGTCAACTATTTGGCTTTGGGACAGAAAACAGGGTCAAGCTGATGCTGTCTGGTAGATCTCCCTGGGTCATCCTGACAGCTGTAGAAAGCACTTTATTGCTTCTATCAGATAACCAGGGGAGCCTGCTTTCCTTCTTCTCCCCTGCCCTCTTGGAAAGGAAGTGTCAACGTTGCTTCCCCTCCGGCTGCCTGGCCAGTGACAGTGCCCGGCACAGCCTTGCAGAGGAGGGATCCAGCCAAGCAGACCTGCAGAGAGGACTGCAGACCCATGTATTTTGGAAACAAACATATGCCACGAGAGCAGAGAGCTGCACCGACCAACACCGCCGTCACACCAGTGTTTTTTGCCTACAGCAGGTGATGGGGGAACTTATCCATATTTGCTTGGATCACTGCAGTGTCCACTCTCAAAAAGTGGCATGACTTTGGATGGGAAACAGTGCACAGACATCTAGGACAACACAAAGTTTAGATTAATTAAATAAGTGTTGCTTTAGCAGCTGTTATAAATAGCTGCACATCAGCCTGATGTACAGTGCCTCAGTTTTTAATAGATTAATATCACGTGAAGGTTTCACATTATCATTTGGATGAAATTCAGATATTTGAAGATGGAGTGATATCATGTACTCTTCTGTATTTCTGTTAATTTGCTCCCTGTTCCTTTGTAAAAGATATAAAGCTGTCTCTCCAGTCTCAGACATACTGCACAACAATGGCTCACAACTGTTAATTAAAAAAAGTCCAGGATGACAGGCAACAAGGTCTGCTCTCATGTGCTTTTCATGCAGGCAAGGAAGTCTCAGAGTTCATGAATGGTTCATTTATACTGCACTTTAACTTATCTACTTCTTGAGTGCTCCTAGTCTTTTTAAAATGTTGGATAAATTTGCACTGGATACCCCTTGCCTAAACTGAATATCGGTATCAGATCCAAAAATAATTTAATTCCTCTAAACATTACCTGTTGCTTCCTGCTCCACTGTACAATAGTTTATTGTCTGGCTCTGTTGTGCCACATTTTGCCCTGTCAGCTGAAGCCACAGATGGACTGAAAGAGGAGATGAAAGTGTTCTGCACTCCTTTACAAACCATAAGCCACAACCCAGGGAATGCACTTTACATCAGATGCCCCCTAGCTATGTAGGTAATGACTATTTTACCTTCATCTTTGTACAGATATCTGTGAGTTGTCTGGGATTCAGAAAGTATGTATGGCACACAGGGTGAGGGGGGCAGCGACTATTCATAAGATAAAAGCGATGTTTTCCTGACTTGTCAAAAATGTGCAGTGTAAAAGAACTCATCTTGGTTTACAAGCAGACCCTAAGAATTTACTTTTTCTGTTGCTATTAGTTGCAGAAAAGGTGAGCACTTACTGTATCCTGGAATTTTTCACTAGACACTCCTGCAGAAGCAGAAATTTAAGGAAAAGTGACCTGTTTCTGCCTTCTCATGAAAAAGCCTTTCCCCTCTGGCCCTTTGCCCCCCTTCTGGGAGGGGATTTGCTATTTCTGCTTCTGGGAAAGGCATCTGTTGGCCTCACTGGTCTCCCCGAGGCACTGCTAGGGGACTGGCTGGGCTCTCAGGAGACCCAGCACCAGGGTAGGTGTCTCTGCCTGCTCTGCAACCACAACCACTGAGGAATTGCCCCAGCCACACTGCTGCTGCCTCCTTGCTGGGGAAACCATGCTTCCCTCTTCTTTCTTAACCTCCACTGTTACAAAAGTAACTCAGGAGTAACTCAGGTATAAAATCCTTTACTTGGTCAGTTTCTCACTAGACCTAGTCTTCATTTTTATCTTTATTTTCTTTGAACTTTTTCCTTTCCATCATTTCCTTTCTTTGGTTTTCAGCTCCTTTTTGAAGATAGGGAAGGGAAGGGAAGGGAAGGGAAGGGAAGGGAAGGGAAGGGAAGGGAAGGGAAGGGAAAAAAACCCTGCCTTCAACCTAAAACAAGATAAAACAAAACAAAAAAAGAAGAAAAAAAACAATAACAACAAAAGAAGAAAAGAGAACAGAGCCTATGCAGGGCCCTTGTATGCCAGACAGACAACCACCACCAGCAGGAGCACACCCATCGGGTCCCCCAGAATAAAACCTGAACAGCAGGAGCCAACCGCTTACTCCGGTCCAGGCTACAGAGACATGAGGCTGCTCCTGAAGCCCAGCCTGCTGCCACCACTCAGCATCCACAGCATGTTCTGCCTGTCCAAATCCCAAGGATGAGGTGTCACCTTGTTGCTCACTCTTCAGAACTGTGTGTCTGCCTGTTTTGGCTCCAGAGGAGGTGTACATTTAAATAAACTGAGAACCCCACCAGGAATATCCTGCCAACAGCTCTTTCTTTTTGGTCCTGCTCAGGCTCTGGCTGGACTGGCTTTGATAGGAAAAGAGGTTCCATATGACATGGTAAGGAGAAAGTGCAATTAGGCCAGGACAGTTTACCCACATCAGTCCTGCATGCAAGAACAAATGAGCTGGAAGCTGTTTTCACAAAACAAGCATGTGCTTATCCATTTTTTTAAGAGCAACGTGTAAAGACAAGACAGGATTTCACCGCTGAGACTCCATTCAGGGTTTTAGCTGAGCCACAGCTCTCCTGGTACGCAAGGATGGGGGGAGGCAATTTTGGCTTTCAAAATGCTTGAAAAGTGTCAAAGGAATGTATGAAGGTGAATACACTTCCAGGGTTGTGTGTTTCACGTTGAACCACTTGTATGTGCTCAGCAGTGTTTCCACAATGGGGAACCATCTTCCTTGTACCCAAAAAGCTGTCTTCCTGGTGTCTGCATTTCATTCCAGCATTCCTCAAAGTTGTTCTGCTGGTGTCTTGTAATCTTCTTCTATTTCTTGTGCCTGTTTATCTGCTGTCCCAATTTGATACTCCTCTCAAACTCACAGAGCAAACTAGAGAGCACACAGCCAAATACTGAGTCTTCTGCACTCTTTCCTCTGAAGCAGCCATGCCACCAAATATGCTTCAGTAAAAAACCCACTGAAATACTGTATTTCCTTTGAGCCAGAATCACAACAGCCCTGCAAACTCCATTTTTAAGCACCTGAAGGAGGTGAAGCAGATTAAAAAAAAAAAAGAAGTGGCAATATGGTGAGGGAAACTGGAACAGGGTTTTCAGCAACTCATGTTCAGCAGCTGAGTTTGTGTTTGCTGCCTGAGAGCAGGACAGAGAGATGGGCTGACTGTGAATGGAAGGAGACATCAGGGAGAAGGGAGGCAGGAGAGGGTGACACCAGTGTTCTGGGGACTGGGAGCTGGTCAAAATGAGCCCTGGTGTGACAGGGATTGCCTCTAGCCTGACTGGGGAAATGGAACCCTATCAGAATAAATCAAAATATGGCAGACAGTACACATTTAAGCTCTGTTTATTTTTAAATCCACTTTTCTGCAGAAGAACAAACACCCTTAAGAAGCCATTATATTGTCAAAGCAGATTTATAAAGTGTCTAGCTCTTATTTGAATCACATCATGAATTTAGCCTCCTTAGACCGCTATGTTACCAACTCTGGTGCTAGTGACCAGGTGGTCTTAGCAAGCACATTTTCAGTCTTCATTTCATGGAATCATGGAATTTCAGAGTTGGAAGGGACCTCTAGAGATCACCTAGTCCTACTCCCCTGCTAAAGCAGGATTGCCTGGAGCACATGACTCAAGACTGCATCCAGGCAGGTCTTGAAGATCTCCAGAGAAGGGGACTCCACAACCTCCCTGGGAAGCCTGTTCCAGTGTGCTGTCACCCTCACCATAAAGAAGTTTTTTCTCATGTTTGAATGAATTTCCTACATTCCAGCTTGTGTCCATTGCCCTTGTCCTGTCACTGGGAACTACCAAATAGAGTCTGGCTCCATCCCCCTTCAACCCACCCTTCAGATACTTGTAAGCATGAATAAGGTCTCCCCTCAGCCTTCTCTTCTCCAGGCTAAAGAGTCCCAGCTCTCTCAGCCTTTCCTCATAAGAGAGATGCTTCAATCCCTCAATCATCCTTATTACCCTATGATGGACTATCTCTCCAGTAGCTCCCTGTCTCTCTTGAACTATGGAGCCCAGAACTGGATGCAGTATTTCCATACTGCCAACATTGTGATAATGACAGCATACAGTGAAATTTGCCATCTGGGCTACAGCATCCATCCATTGTTACCAGAGGTTTACATATGGTCAATGACCTCTTCTTCCAGTGAGGCCCTTGGACTTGAGCTTCAACATGGGCTAGAAGAGGTGGGAGATCCCTTCCTGGCTGCCCTGGTGGACTCAGGCAGTAGGAGTGGAACTGGCAGTCTGCTTACAGAGATCGGGAGAGGTAGGGGATGAGGCCAGAGGGTCTTGTTTAGGGCTTCCTGCAGAGATGTCATTGCTGTGCAGCCTTCTTCAAACAGGGCATGGAAATGGTGAGGGACCTGGGGTTGAAGGATCGAGCTTGACCTGAGAAACTCAGCACAGGCATAGGCCAGGAAGAAGACAACAGCACTGGTATGGCTTCAAGGAGCTGCTCATGCACTGGTGACCAGTACAGTGTTCAGCTGTGTCAGGACAGCACCATTGCCTCCCTAAGTCACTGTCTTGGGTTTGAAATCCTGATGATGAGAAGCTCAGAGCACTGTTAGCGCTACGTAAGGACCTTGTGGCCTATGTCAAAAACTGTGATCCCTCTGTTCCACAGCTGCCTAGCCCTGAGGCACCTAAAATTCTGCATGTTGAGGAGCACCTCCATTTGGGCAGTCTACCACAGCTCAGCACTTCTCCTTAACTGTGTGTTGTTCCAGCTATGCTGGCCAGCAGGTTTAAACCAGCTCTTTCTGTGCCTGATGTTGTGCACTGCGGGAGTCTGGCCAGAGAAGGAGGATTGCAGGGGTGCTCTGATGACCAGTTAATTGTTGTATGTTAAATAGTAATTTCAGGAATGATTCAAATAGACCTTGGAGCGAGAATGAGACCCCTGGTGTTCCCCTCTGGGCGAGTGATTGAGTTCAGAGGTTGAGAGCACTTCTGCTCTCTCTCTCCCTGTGGTCCAAATTATCTTAAATGACTCCTTGCCAAGCAGAGCAGTTTCAGCAGGAGAGACTGATGCTGCTTCTTTTTCCATTCTGTAAACTGCTGGGGTTTGAGTCATTGCAGGAAGAGACCAGCTCCAAGCCAGCAGGTGTTTGGGGCAGAGATCTTATTATTGATCTGTCTCTTGATGACCATCACCAAGAGTACCCCCTTGGGCTGTGTTTTGGGTGAAAAGATGGCTTTTCCACAGGCTTTGAAACAAAGCAGGCACAGAGGGAATACAGAGGGGTTAAATCAAATTTAAGGTAATATTTCACAGCCAGATTTTCCTTCTTGACCCACTTAGTAGTTCCTGTTGCAGAAGAGCATGCTGGTAAGCTGATGTGCACCTGGGCACAATGCCAAAGTTGGGAGAAGAACATAAAGTGGGGAGAAGGCATAAAGTGACAACCTTATCTCCATTTTCTCCCCCTGACCAAATGTAGTAGAAAGTGATGAAAGTTTGGGGTCTTTTTTTGAAGTTTTGTTCCTCCCAAGTGTCCTGCAGAGGACTAGGCTGGACATCTGCTGTCAGCTCTGCATTCCACCTTGAGCAGACATAACCTAAAAGTTAGGTGGACCATGCTTGGTATTTTTGGATAAAAATGGAGGGTTTATGGGTGTTAGCTCTTAGCCCTTAAGCCTATCATGTGCTCAAGTATTGTCAGTGAAACAGAGATAACAACATCCCCAAACTCAAAAAAATGATAAAGTGATAGGGTATGGGGATATATATAAAATAGGGATAGAGGATAGGGGTATAAAGAGACTGCAAGACACTCGGTATCATGAGTGAGACCTCTATAGAGAACTGCAATGTGGCTGAAATCAAAGTCAAAATGTGTCTTTTTGTTGATTTTGTTCAGTCTTTCAATATCACACAAAATGGAGGTGTCAGCTAGTTGCCTTTATTAATAATAGCTGGAGTGCAATTTGTCAGGCTCTTTGACTTGACACTACTGTATGATTCTGCATGGGTCATTTAAATTACCATTAAAGTAATTAAAAAAGCAAAATATGTGATCTCATTTTAAAATACCATACAAGAATATATACATTTGAACACTACAGACTATAAAACAATTGCCTTACCTACTAGTGAACATTGGGCATGAAGCTTGTTTCATGAGTCAGAAAAATAAGTTGAGAAAAACAGACACACAGGGAATTTTTTCTGCAATGGAGGCTTGCTTCTACTATAGCCAGAAAGGATGCATATTTCATGTCACATTTCAGCTTAAGAGGCACTTACAATGAAGAATCATAAAATATACAAGTAGGAAACAATTGGGTACTTACCCGTAGAAAGTCCAGCGAAGCCCTTACTGCTCAAAAATTAAAATCCACAAAATTAAAATAATCATAATTCAAAAAATTCATTTCACATTCAGCTGCCCAAATTCTACCTTTGTTCACAGAACAGTCAGAGGAGGGAAAAGCTGCCAGGCCTGGGGCAGTGTGAGGGGCCAAGCCAGCCCTGAGCCCTGGGCTAGTGACAACCGATACGGACCACTGCATGTGGGTGCTGGAGCTCTGCCTGGGCTGTGTTTAGTTTGTTAGAACAGATGTAGCCCGCTTGTCCAAAGACAGTTCAGCACAGGACAAAATCACAGCAGTGGGAAGAAGCCACAGATTTCCGTCTGAAGATTTCTCCCAGCAAGAGATGCCAAAGTAGCCCTGAATTGGTGTCACTGCTCTGCACTGTGTGTGTGGTGAGTTAGGTCTTCAGGGGATCAGTGCGTCCCAAAAACACAGAGACACCAAACTGGCCATGAAGAATGTCCTTGCTCTTTGACCACATCCAGCACATATAATCAAATGGAAAACTCTGCAGTTTGGCATTAATTGCTGGTTGATTTTTTTGCAAATCCTTCTGCTCTGGGAATCAGACTCTAAGTAAATAAATGGTAAAAACAGTAGAGAAGGCAGATCTTAAAACGTGCTTTGTTCATCTCCAAAGGAAACATGGGGAAATTTCAGTTGTGCCTGATGGTGTTTCAGAATGTCCTAGCAAGTACTCAGGAATATATTTCATGGAATCATGGACTCATGGAATTTTAGAGTTGGAAGGGACCTCTTGAGATCATCTAGTTCAACTCCCCTGCTAAAGCAGGCTTGGCTGGAGCGCATTACCATAATGATGACATTGTAATATTAGACATCCTTGTAAGACAATTTTGTAAGGATATTAGAGAGCAAATACACAGCAGTGGGGGTGCCCATGAATTTCCTGCTATGGCACAGACCAACCACAGAGAAAGCTGGCCAAAAGTCACAAGGTTGTGTAAAGTCTGGAGCTGACGTGCTTTGAACTGCTCCAGGAAAGGTCCATCTTGCTGGGGACTCCAGAAACTCTGAGGACAAATGCCAGCTGTCTTAGGACAAAAAGTCAGGAGGTGCTTGCCGGGTGTGTTGGAAGAAGCTCATGGGTTGCCTTTGTCATGGTTGAGGTGTGATGTGCAGGCACAGGCAAGAAACTGAGGAGAAGTGGGTGTCGTGGGGAAAGCCATGAGCAAGCATCTCTCTCTGAGCTGATGGAGAAAAGAATCTATAGATATAATTTCTTCTTCTTTGGTTACAGTGAAATGCATGGAGCAAGGTAGATTTTCTGGGTTGTGTTTATGCTTTACCTCAGTGCTGCCTTAAAACAACCAAGAGACTGGAAATCCTCTCTGAAAAAGTGCTTTCTTATCACTAATTGTTTTTTCATGCAAAGAGGAAGAGAAAGGTGAGGCAGAGAAAACAGGACGTGCTTTGGGCACCTGTGCTTCATGGTAATGCTGGGCTTTGTTTCTGTCTTCTTATCTCTTGTTTAAAGCCTTTTATGTGTGCCAGCCAAGAAGGATGGCAACGTGGTTGGCTTCCCACAGAGCCTACCCTTGAGGGGGAGATTTGCTTTGGAAATATAGTGTTAGTAGCAGTGGAGCATATCAGAGCAAGTTCATTGACCTGTAGAAATGTGCGTTAGTGCAGAGAGACATTGCCTCCAAGGAATAGGAAACAAACCTCCAAGAAAGCCAGAAAAATGCTTCATTCCATAACTGGGGTGTGAGAACAGTCAGCATTTGGCAGGTAGTGCCTTATGTGCCAAATACATAACAAATACCTGAAAAAGAATGTAAACCCAAATTTACGGAAACATATTGAGTCACACCAGCAATGTTATGGGAGTTTGGCGGGAGGGGTTTTGAAAGACTCTACCGTGTCTTCTGTTTGGTTTTTTTTATTTTGCAGAACTGAAGCTGTTGATTTTATGGCTGAAGAGAGTATGGAGAACAGCAACCCAGGCGCTGGAGAGGAAGTTGTCCCTTGGGTAATATGGTGCCATGGAAATGTAGTCTGATGGCCAAAGTCACCAGATGGTGCTATTGTGCACACTATTTGTGTGGGTGCATGACCATTGCACATGCTTTGAAGGGACAATGTGGGTGGAGTTTCTCTTTGGGATGAGGGTGTCAGGGTGTTTTGTTCTCTCCCTTCATCCCTACCTGGTCTAGTGCAGACTCTGGGGCTGAGCCCTCGCAGGACTGAGCGCTGCCTCACTGACCTTGACTCTCAAGATGAGGACCACCTCAATGCCATTCCAGCCACCACAGTTTGAAGTTAAAGCATAAGTAAAACATGTTACACAGAGAAACCTGTGTCTGTTTCATTGCTTTCATCTCTATGGGGAATCCCACATCTCCACACAAAAGGATGTTAAAACCCAGCAGGGGCTTCCATGATGTCTTCCGTGAGGCAAGGAGCACATCTACCCATCTCTGATCAACCAAAGCACTTTCTAAAGTATCCCACAGCAAAATTGCCCTGCAGCCAGGCACAAAAGGCTGATTCTTCAGCTTAGAATCCCGCAGAACTGAAGGGCACCGCTCTGTTCTACAGGAGGGTGTTTCTTTCTGGAAAGGCTCTGCTTTCTCTTGTGAGTAAACCCTGTAGGTCAACTCCTAGCAGCAGGACTGTGGGCTGAGCAGCTCTGATAGGCAGAGGCATGATGAGAAAAATATGGGCCAGGTTCAGAGAGATCTGACCTTGGGGACAGCTGTGGAAACCACCTACTTTTTCTCTCCCTTGATTCAGTCTTGCTCTCCATAACAATCATACCAGTGCTGATAACCAAGGAGGGTAAGAGCACAGGAGAAGGACATGGTCCTGGCCCTAGTTTTGCCTTTGCAGAGCTCTGTGCTCAAGCACTAATTAAACACCACAGGACAAAACCTAAACTGCGGGGGGAAGTGTCAGGTTGGCCAAGCCAAGATCTAACTTTTACATCTTGCAGAAATAGAGGGTGTAGACCAGAGCTGCAGAAGGTGGGAAAATCCATGTCAGCTGGTCATGTACAAGTCATTGTGGGGACAGTTGTCATCCTACCACTCCTTGTGAAAAATATAGGAAAAATGTAGGGGAAAAAAGACTTGCATTGGTGCTCTGGCCTTGGCTGCTGCAGGGTCTATAGAGAGAAGGTCAGTCCAGCAAACACCACTGCCAATATCAGGGATCTGGGTAAAGCACAGGATTATGTGATGTTCAGTCTTGTACATTACAAATATTTTACTTTCTGCCCATTCTGCAAGTCTCTTAATGAACCTGCTTTCTCTACAGACTGTCCTCTATTTTTTTTTTTAATGTGTAAGCAGTGATCTCATCAGTTTCTAAACAGTATTCATACCAAAAGTCTGACCCTACAATCCTGAGTGACAAGTGAAAGGTATTCATGGGCATTTAAAGAATGCCATTGCAACAGATACATCTTTTCATGGACCTTTTGGAAGTTACTTCTGTGAATTTCATTTTTAAAGACTTGCTCTCTAAACCAAGCAGTAAATTAAGCAAAGCAACATGTAAAAGTAAAGGTGATATAATGTGCTAGTCTTTTTAAGAGCTTATAGTTAAATAACGTTTTACAGTGTAATAACATTTCAAAGGGTAATGAACTCTTTTATGTAACTGGTACAAAGTTCAGCATCTTCTACTCACAGCTACAATAAAAGAGATGGAGGCTCCTTGGCCACCTTATGAGGCTGTTCAGCTGCCCTATGGCTGTTTAAGCTTTAGCATAAGGGTGATGAGGGCAATTTGGGCCCTCCAGACACTGAAAGCCAGACTCTATATAGCAATGATGGGAGTAGAGCTCACAGATGACTCAGTAGCATGCAAATATGAAAAGATCCCTCAAAGTTAATGGCATTACCCTGGTGGCCCAGTAAGTGTTGCATATTGAGAGTGTGACTGAGAGGACCAAACTCATTTTGGCTTCATCTCATCTATTAAAGCCCTGCTATTGTGTAAGTCCGCCAGGCTGAGGAGCTGGCTTTGCTGCTCTGGCTCTGGTGCACAAGCGGAAGCTGCTGGCTGGTCTTTATCCCCAGAGTGGGACCTGCTCTGAGCAGACGATGATGGGGTCATTGTAAGGAAATGTCTGGTCTCCCTGGGCCCACACCACTGGTGTCCTCCCAGAACTGCCTCAGGACCATGGTAGGACCCTGCTTGGAGGGTAGCACTCTCTCCAATGGGCGCTGCAAGCAGGGGAGTCCATCCCCAAACCCAGCAGATAAAGCTGTTTTGTCCCAAAGCATCACTGCTGCTGGTTGAGCCAGCGTTGAGTGGTTAAAAATGCAGGGGATGTGGGGGAGGGGGAAAGAAGAGGGGCACCTTTTTGCCTCAGAAATAGAAAAGAGCAGTCCCCTCTGAGTGGGTGCTTTATTCTTTGCCTGCACCAGACCAAGCCCACCATAGAGACCCGCTGGCAAGGCAATATAAAAAGTCCATGAGGAATGGCAGCACTGGCCTGCAAGAGCCCCCACGCAGGGACAGGGACATGGACAGGGCTGGGGTGATCCCCTGAGGGGGTGCAGCTGCTGGAAGGGGATGAAGCGGCATCCATATGCTTTTAGCAGCAGACACAGGACTTGAATCAATAATACAAGAAAGCGTGTGGTCGGCGGCATTTCTGGCCACAGCAGATGGACCACCATTCAAGGAAGGGTTTGAGGCTTCCTCTGCCTGAGGGGATTTTAAACCACATTCCCACAGTTCAGGCAAGTACCCTCATCTCTCTCTGGCCTGTAGGTCCCTGTAGAAACTGCAGTGTCGCACAGCTGGGAATCACAGGGCTGGTAGGAAACTAGCTGGTAGCAAAAAGCATGACTTTTGTTCTTCACTCGGCTGAGCACTCTCCATCCATGGAGATGCTCATACCTCAGCTGGTTATGACCCTGCACTACCTGATCTAACTTGAGGTTGGATTTCACTTTGAAGTTTGCCCTGCTTTGAGCGGGGGTTGGACTAAATGACCTCCAGAGGTATCTTCAAAGCTAAATTATTCTGTGATTCTGTTTCTATCACTGGTTTTTATCCAGTTACTGTTTCATGTAAAATCCCTCCGTGAAGTCCCCTAGCCATTAGGTACAGGCATGTTCCTTCTTGCCTGTTCTACCTCCACTTCCATAAATCTAAGGAAGCTGAGCTGCAGAGGTACAGAGTCCTCAGCAGGTTTTTAGCTGATGCATAAAGATTAAGAGCTACTACAGTTGCCAGTAAAGGAAAGACTCTCAGGGTCACTCTAAATGAAGTAAAAGCTCAATTCATTTGATCAAAGAACTAAAATATACATTATAGAGGTTTGTATAACATAGGATTATTTAGTTCTGTATAAGATTTTGCATGGAAATCCACTTTTTTTCTGGTACCTTTTAGCAAACAGAAATAACCACAGCATATTGGAGATAATATAAAAGTGTATTTAATCACAACAGAAAGGAAAAGAATGCATTATTTGGTATGAACACAGGCAGATAAATGTAACCATATAAAAATATTATATTAAATGAAGCCTGAAAAATAATTACATTGTATCATTTAATGGCAAATATGTAAATTAGAACTATATTTGAATATTGATTTAAGCAAGTGTTAGATTTTTTATCCATTAGGTTTAGATATGTATAGGTACAGTCAGCACTCATTGTATAATCAAAAATATAAAAATTATATACATTAACTCAGACATTGGAAAACAAACCTGTTGATATTTGCTATTTTTATGGTGAAAGGGTTATACTTTTAAAAAAATATTTTCAAAAGCGTGTCCTATTTTCAAGTGGTATTTATTTTTCATACAGTAATGAGTTCCACAGCATGGTGTGTTCTACAGCAGATGAAAATATTTAGTACGTTAAATTTATGGCTGAGGGCAAAAAGCTGAACTTGGGAACCTATTTAAAGTGCAGTGGAAGTCTGTAAAGATAACGATGGGGAGTTGAAAGCAGTGAAGCCTCAGACAGTAATATCTCAATAACAAAGAGCTAATACTTTGCTGCAGAGGCTTTCTCAGCAACAGTTGGTCCATTTTTGTCATTATGTCTAATCAAGTCCAGTCTTGCCTCAGCCTCCTCAGCCAGCAGATATCCAGCACTTAAATATAACCGTATGAGTCCAATGCAACTACAAGCATTGTAACGCACTCCTGGCTCTGTCCTCCTGCCTCCAGTTGGCCCCGGACCCCGGGGTGTCACATTCCAGGTTTTTATCCACTGAACATGCACACTGATGATGCATGAGGCTGCTGCTCACTGGAGGCCTTGGAGAAGGGGCATGGGGGGTTATTGTCGCTGGGGAATGGCATGCCCTCTCTGAGGTGAGCCAAGCACAAGCCACCTACAATGGGAATTGTCACCAACTCTGTGAAAAAGCAATCAGAGTCATAGAATCATAAAGTCATAGAACTGGTTGGAACATTGGAAGGGACCTTTCAGATCATTAAGTCCAACCATCAGCCTAACACTGACAAAACCACCACTAAATCATATCTCTAAGCACCATGTCTACACGTCTTTTAAAGGCCTCCAGGGATGGTGACTCAACCACTTCCCTGGGCAGCCTGCTTGATAACCCTTTTGGTGTAGAAATTTTTCCTAATATCCAATCTAAAACTACCCTGGTACAACTTAAGGCGATTTCCTCCTGTCCTATCACTTGTTACTTGGGACAAGAGACCAACCTCCATTTCTCTACAACCTCCTTTCAGGTAGTTGTAGAGGGTGATAAGATCTCCCCTCAGCCTCCTTTTCTCCAGGCTGAACAACCTCAGTTCCCTCAGTCACTCCTTACAGGACCTGTTTTCCAGATCCCTCACCAGCTTTGTTGCCCTTCTCTGGACTCACACCAGCACCTCAATATCTTTCAGCCTCAGGCTCCCAACTCAACCAGATTTCTTGAGATGTTCACAGACTCATTCATGGCTCCGTCTGTCCCCTGCTGCATGTAAACAGCCACGTGACAGTTTTCGCCCGCACAAAAGGCTGCCTGGGAGGCTAGCTATGGCTGCCTGGGCCTCACCCACACCCCCGTTGGCAGTCAAGTGTGGGAAAAGCCTCTCCTGCCAGGCTGAGGACAGCCTGTGCAAGGGAGACAGGAGGGGAGAGCCCTCAGGAGTTGTCTGAAGTGCTTTCTGCAATTACACTGGAAAATTCATTAGTGTGAGTCAATGGCAGAAAATTAAGAAAGTGCCAAGGAGCAAACAGGACCTTCCTTTAACACACAACAGATTTCCCAAGGTAAACAGAATTATTCAAAATTTGCTGAGGTTTTAATGTTACCTTCAAGGATTACTGCTCTTATTAGGATTCCTACTTTGACCCAATGAATAGAATAAAGACATAAAATTACCCATATTGCTTATTAATTATGTCCAGGCACTGGAATTCCAGTTGTGACTTTTGATAAGTTTTTATGCAAATTTTCATGAATAGCAACTGCTACCCTGGAGGAAGTAGAGGAGGATTGGCCTCTTCACAACTGGGGTGGGATGCAGGGTTGTATTTATCCTTCCTAAGTTTTGCCAAAGTCCCCATCCAGACAGAGGAAGGCATGACCTGGGACTAATAATCACCTTAAGGCCACTTCTCCGAGCCCATGTGATATTGCTCCAGTGGGAGTCAGGGGAGGCACTGAAGCTGTTGTGAAACAACATCTCCATATAGTGAGTTGTATGTTCAGTTAATGAACGAGGGCATTGAGAAGTTGGTTCTGCTAGGAAGTTTTCGTTTCCATTTTGGTGCAATGATCCCTAGTGATATTGGAAAGAACAGAGGTGGGCAGAGGGCTCTGCCATCTCTGCCTTGTCTCCTATTTGTACCAGAAGTCTGGAGGACCAGGTACATCTGTGCCATGGAGGCCAGTGGGCTTGCTCTGGGGTGGTCTGGGCAAACTGTTATGTATCTACACTATGAACAAGAAAAGATTTTAGTGTGGAAGCAGGGATGAGCAGTGCACCAGAAAGGAAGAAGGAAAAGCTAATTCACCTCCCCTTTTCACCTCTCCCAGTGATGCTGTGCTGAAGATGGGCAGGCAGAGAAGATATGCTGGGAAGAAAGGACAGTTTGTCGCTCCACACTCCTCCCCTAGAAAGGAAGCTGAGTTGCTAATATTATCTGTATTTATTGTATTTATGTGGCACTGAGCTCATCTTTGAGACATCTGGGCCCAAGAACAGTAATTAAAATGAACAACTGTTGACAGCAGTTGTCACAAATTGAACAACTGGCATAAATCAAACTGCCTGGAGTCTCAGCCCTTTCTCCCAAGGAGGGGATAAATACCATCTAGCCAAATTAAGAAAGCGCTGTGGAAAGCAAATGCTTGTGGCACAAAGTCAAAAACATGCTGGTGCTAGACTGTGTTTGAGTTCTGGGAGAGCAAATCCCCCAGCCCAGGTGCCCTTTTCGAAAGATGCCTTTCTGCCCCCTGCCCATCCCCATCCTCACCGCCTCCCGCTCTGATTCCAGCTATGGCACAGACATAACAAGCTTTCTGGCACTAGGGAAAGTTAAAAGTAGCAACAAGTTCTGTCTGATGGTGGAGTTTCCATTACAGATAAATACCACTGGCTTTGCCGCACACTGAAGTTTGAAGCTACTTTAAGCACAAACCAAAATGAATTCTCACCCAAACCATTTGAAATCCATGACATTCAGGCTTAGGATGCATTTTAAGTACCTAGAACAGCCACACTCACCAGGGCAAAGATCTGTTTAACTCAGGATCCCAAACCAACAGTTTAGGGAACAGCATGAATATGTAGAAGCAGACGTGATGCCATCTTCCAAGCACTCCCCTAACCTCTGAGGCAGCTTGGAGACATTTAAATGGCAAATCTTGAGAAAACAAAATCTAGCTTAGAAAAACCCTGTACCAAACACATGATAATTATGGATTGAGTCCTTGGACATATAAATACATGCAGCACCTTCACTATTTTCTTAGAGAGCTGATAGATTTCCTTTTCTTAGATCACAGTCCAGTTTAACATCTAAGTCCATTTGTAATTAAACAATTACTTTTCTACTATCTTCAAAAGCTTTGGAGGTTGGACCCAGATGGGGGTCCTACCCATCACCTTCCCTTTGCTTCACACAACTGGAAACACAGGAGCTTTTCTCAAGGGGATAGTAAGTGTTGCCCTGCGGCTGAGGCTCTTCTGCAGCCCGCTGGTTCACCACAAAATCGGGGCTGAACAAAAGACACAGAGAGACCCCCAGTCTCCTCTGTGGCACTGCCCTGACTCAGGGCCCTGCATGACCCAAGGCCAGCTGGACAGAACGGGCTGCAACACGTCTTCAGCCCCAGTGATGAAGGTGGGACAGCAATGCAGAGTAGTATTTCAGGAAGCTCCCTGGCTCGAGCAGCACTTAAAGGGCGCGTTCTCGAGTTTTGCATTCATGTGGCTGCAAATAGGTGCAGGAGTTCATGCCTCATTGCATAGCTCCAGGAGTGGGGTTGGAGGAGGTGGGAGCTGCCTGTGGGGACACATGACAACAACCAGGGCAAGAGGAATAGTAGCAGATCAGACTTTGGTGCTCTGGGGCTGCAAGCCCTGTTCTGAACATTTTTCTGATGCTCATAAGAAATGATGCCTGCCTTGCCACTGCCTTGGCAGACAGCTTTAGGCTGCCTTGGACCTTCAGACCTTTTTCCTTAGTGCTCATTCATTGAAGAGTGGGAGCCTCACTTGACAGCATTTTTTCTCCTTTCCTCACTCAGCAGTGCCCATATTCACCTCTGAAGACTTGAGATAGCTCCCTGCATCTGGATTCAGAAAAACTGTGATTTTCTGTTTTTTCTCAAAGTGGTATAAAGGAGCAAAGAGTGTGCACATGCAACCTTTCAAATAATGTTTGCAGCATTCTTCTTACCCTTATTTATTATGTGTTTGGCTCCAGTCATGGGTTGGGGCACCATTATACCAGGCACCATGCAAACACAGAACAGAAAGAGCGCTGGTGACTAGAAGACCATGCCATCTAAATAGCATAAATCAGTGCTGTGATGGTACATAGAAAAAAGTGCTAATTCACTCTGGCGTGCTCCCAGATGGAAAAAAGAAACGGATAAGCTCTGTTTATCTTCTCAGAGCCTCAATCACAGCCTCACACACCCTGCTTCCAGCCTCTCCACAGTTACCAGTGGTGTTCCCTTCAGGTTCATCTCAGCCATGTCCCTTGCTGGTGAAAAAAATACTGGACAGCACATATCTCCTCCAGACAATCTGGCTTAAGGGAAATATGATTGCAACAGTGCTTTTCTATCACAGAGAAAGCCCATGCTTACAGGAGGGATGATTTAGGTTTGGCTCTTGGTCTTCAAGAGTTGGTCTTATTAACAGAATTTGGGTGGAAATAATAAACTTGCTGTATTTGGAGTGTGGGAAATATGTCTTGAAAGGCAGTAATTGTGGCAGAGTTTTACTTTTGGTAAGCTAAAGTAAACAACATGCTATCTAGATGGATATGATGTCCAAGTATTTTCCAAGCACAGGGGCTGAGATGCTGTCTCTGCCTGCTTTGTTTGCACTGGCCAGTATAAAACAATCTGCATACCATAATCTGAAAGGAGAGGTCAGCCCAAAGGTCACATGTTTTAAGGGTGCTACTTCAAAGACATTTATCTCCTTTACAACACCATTAAGTCCCTGGTAATGGTCTATTGTCTTTCATCATCTCAACCTCTTCACCTGCCTGTTTATGTTCAGCCAAGCCTCCCGATGCAGGGTGCGGGGTAAGCAGGTGCTCAGTGGCTCCTGCTTGACGGAGCACACTGTGTTATTTGAGAAAGTGGCAGACTGTTATGAGAGCATCACACTGTAACCACAGACATCCTCTTCCCCCTCGTCCTCCAGAAGCCACTAGTTAAATCCTGTAGGTTTCAGCTGTTATTTCTGGTCCAACCCATCTTGCCTTTTTTGACTACACTGTTCAGGCTGGGTCTCCAATGAAGTGGCTCATCCACCATCACCGGTCCCTACTATTTCCCCATCATGCCTCTCTCACCCTGCTGCTGCTGCTGGAGGCTGAGTTTCCCTGTCATACCCAGGCAGTATAGTGATTCCTCTTCTCTTGAGTCTCTTTTTTACAGTGTAAGATGGAAGCTGACCCCATCACCACTATTAGCTTATAACCCCTGAGGCAAGATCTTGTCTCCTTGCTGCAGTAGATCTGATGCTGTCCCATTGACTTCAGTGCGTATTGCTGCAGCAAGGACCATTGGCTGAATATCCAAACCAAGCTCTTTCTTAAATACCTTTGTGATTCCTCCCAGTGTTGTTGTCACCCTAATAAATGCCCTCTTCCCAGGGCTTGCTAGAATACGTGAAGCACAAAGTCAGAGAGCACTGTGGTAAGTTCCACTGGAGTGAAATATTCAAATACTTCTTTCTTCTGTTTTCTTTTTCACTAAGGTTCACCATACCTAGATGCATATAGTCTGGTCATGCCCGGCTTTGTGGAGTGGAGACCAGTCTCTCCACATCTGCCATTGCTGCACTGAGATGCTGTGAGAGAAAGAAGAGGATCTTTTTCATTTTCAGCTCTTTTTGCCTTCTAATTGACAGTAACTCTCCCCCTGTCAAGAGAGGGCAGGTGGGGTAGGTGGGTGGAACGAAGAGGTACAAACTGTGTGGAGCATACTGAGCATGGGGTTGTGCTGCTGGATGAGGAGAACTGCTGAGCTCCGAAGCCAGGTGGGAAGGACAAAATGCTGCTGCAGGTCTTGGCCAAGGACTGACAGACATAGCACAAGGAGTTTCTGAAGAGCACTCACACAAGTATGGCAAGATGCCTGCTTCATGCAGATACTAGGGTCTTTCCTATGGTCTTGAGGCATGATCAGAATAGCATACAGTTGATCACTAATTTCTTCTTAAATTGTTCCTTGGACTCTTTCCATCAGGAAGTAGTAGGGAACATTTTGCTAGGAAGAGTTGGTAAATGTGATTTCCACTTAAAGGTTTCCTGTAGAAGTTTGTCTTCCACACCTTTATAACTTAACTAAAAGTTTGGGCTGAAATTCCCATGGCACACTGAATTAGCTAGGTAAATATTCAAATTAAGTGATCCACACTTTTCTATCAATATTAGAGTAAGAAAGGAAAAGAGCAGCCTTTATTCATATTAAAACTAAAAGAAGGCTTATAGGCCTCCTGGAAGAATTGTAGCACCATTGCATTTGGCTTTCATGTCTGAAAATTACTTAAGGGCTCAGAATATGCCTTTTCCTGTTCCCATGAAAAGATAGTCAAATTTGATGAAGCCTGAGCTCCTGGAAAAGTTCAATTTGACACATTTCAGTAAAGTTTGCCTAAAGTTTGTCAGCACTTATCCCAAATATTCTGCCTGCCCTGAGCCCAACTCAGCCTGAGCAGTGAGGAACTGAGTAGGGCTCTTCCTGAAACTGCTTCTTCAGGTGCTGGTGTTCACCAGGTGTGGCGTGGAAAGCTCAGAGCATCTCTCTTATGCTCCTGGTGCCTACCGGTTAATGCCCCAGTAAGTGCAGGAGGGGGTGCAAAACTGACAAAGAACATAAAGGTGTTGGAGAATAGGAAAGAGAAGCCGAACAGAATTCATTTTGGTGGATGGTTGTGAAGCAAGGGCTGGAGCAGACCCCAACTGAGGAGACAGGAAGGATGATGATGGTGAAGTATCTCCTACACACCAGAGCACCTATTATCTCTAGATTTTTGGCTTTTGATTTTGCATGCACTCCTGCTGGCAAGCAAAACCTTTTACAAAAGTTGATGAAAAGCCATAATTCCCAGACTGCAAGGATGAGCAGTGATAGGAATTTTTTTTTTTTCTTTCTGTTCCAAACTGGGAAGAATAGCTGAAATACGGAAATTTTTGTGCTGGGCAACTTTTTTTTTAATTTTAATTTTAATTTTAATTTTAATTTTTATTTTTATTTTTATTTTTTTTTACAGCGGTATCCTTAATTCTAGCATTTCCTAATGTTTAACTCATTGGCTTTCCAGCATTACATTCCTTTCATGTATAATTAGTATATAAGTTTCTACAATATATGAAATGTCTTAAGAAGACAATATGTGATTAACACACCCATGCACGTGTCTGTATCTCTGTATATTGCATAGCCATAGAACTTAAGTTTCCATGTATCCCACAGGTGAGGAAACATATTATTTTAATAGGAACTCTGCTATTCCCAGGGAATGTATACGTCTACACTGCTTGGGGTTTAATTACTGTAAATGCTAGGTATTTATTTATCTAAACTCTACACAAGTAGGTCCGTGTATATATGAATACGCAGTTACTGGAAGTTTGAAAGGAATGTTATAATTCTGATATTTCTTTTGCAGGAGCTATAATTTGACCAGATATATGTTGTAGATGCATTCATTTATTAATTGCATTATCAGGCACAGATTTTAGAATTGAGTTTTCCTGTGTGGACTCTGTGGTTACACACTCCTGTTTGCAGGCTGAGGCCATAAGTAACAGTCTGTTTTTCATCTCTTTAGGGCAGCTTGCATTTTAACGGGACCACTGCAGAAACATTTGGAGCTGATAGCTGGGAACTTCACTGAAAAGCTGAGGGTGCCCAGGTGCTCAGCTGGCAGAAAGTGGAAAAACGCCAAGAAATTCAAAGAAGTCACACTGAACTTCACCAGCCAGGAAGTTGCCCCGTCATTTTATTTTAGGCAGAAGAGGGAGAGTAAATATTTCCACAGGTCTGGAAAGAAGAACTCCTTTCTAAGTGCTTATTACATGCTCCGAGTGGACATTTTTAAAAATTAGTCAGTAGTCGCTTCAAAAGTGAAAAACTAGCTGATTCTGCAGCTCTGCGCCAGCACACTCACCAAACTAGTATAGTTCATAACTCATACGGAGTGAGAATTCTGCACTAGCTCCACAAAAAGTGGGCAAAACTGTCTAATGGGATTTTTCCCAGAAATTACGAAGGTCCTACTTGTTTTGCTTAATTTGTCTTCTCATTGAGCCCTGCCCCAAACTGTGCTTTCCCATCCAGTTAACAAAGCTGATCATAAGGCCCAACATAGTCTGTTTAGGGCAGGCATGTTGAAAGTTAAAATAACGTGTCGAGCTTTTTTTAAAAAAACAGACTTCAAAGTGTCCCATTCTCAGAGGCTGCAGGGAGCTGGGGTCAGCTGCCAGCTGCCCGCAACACAAATGCCCACTGCTGTGTTACTTGTAGGGGGACTCAGTGCAAGCTCCATGCCCAGACCAAGTCTTCCCCTTCCATCTTTACCAATGCCTCTAAAAATGTTATTCAGACTCTCTGAACTAATACTGAGCCACAAGAAAACAGGGAGAAGTCTGCTGTTGATATACCGACAATGCTCATTGCAGTTACGCAGGGTGGAATAGCAATAATGCAGTGTTTCTGGAGCTGGTCCTCACAATGGGATTTGAAATAGCTTATTTCAAAATAATTTGAATTCACCTCCTATCCTGTGTTCTGTCTCTGGTGGATTGTTTTTACCAACAAAACTAGATCTATCAGTATAGTTCTACCATGCTTGCACTTGGATGCCAAATTTCATATGATCAGTTACAGTGGAGGCAGACTATCTCTTTAAGAGAATAACCCACTTTTTACTTATGTTGTGTACACAGCAGTAATTTGCAAAGCTTCCTTTCTTTTAAAGGATGATCAACTTTGGGAACACTGGATAGTGAGCTACTTATAGGGATGTATGACACAAAGTGTATAGTTTTTAAAAGGCTTTCCCTGCTTGCACCATCAGGAATTTCTAACATGTCTAAATGTCCACCTTGTTTGATTTCAGTGAGGTATCAAGAGGTCTGTGTTATGTATTAACGGACTGAAAGTCAGGACTAGGTTTCAGGCCCAGCCTGTGATATAGGCTCAGATTTCCTTGGGGGAGAGTGGAAAGGATAAAAGAGATGCAGAGTTTTTGCTTGACTGTCTGCTGCAATACAGTTATCTCCTCCCTTCCCCACGCACTGCCTTGGTGTCCCTCTGGTATATGGGGAGGACTCATCTCCACTGCTGCTGCACCTCTCACCTGAGTCCTGTATCCCATTTTCAGGGAGTCTAATGTCCCTATCTGCCTGCCTTATAGACAGTTTGGGGCAGGGCTGCCCTTGCCCCCATCTAGTCAGTGGTGTGTGAGGCGTAGTTTTAAATACTGTGAGAGATTCCAATAAACTGCCAGAAACAGTGGTTAACTGATAATAGAAGTGCCTGAACATGAGGGTAGGCGAAAACATGCCTATTTTTACATTTATCAATTGTTCTGATGAAAGATATTTTCCTCTCCCTGCATGATATTTCTTCAAATAAGGAATCTGTGCCCAAACCCATGTGTATATGACATGCTCAAATATACTATCGTGCTATGCCATATATAATATCCGACACAAACTTCTTCTTAGTTGTACACTGAATTGCAGAAGTCTACCCTGGCATTTCAGAATCCTGCATAAGTTTTCTTTTGTTTTGGTGAGACCCGGGGGGCTGGTGCTGGGCACCCTTGAGATCCTAAATCAGCATTTATTTCTATCCCACTCCCCCAAACTTGGGCCACACTAGGAGCTCCAACAGTCCTCAGATGGAAAAGGGAAACAAAGGGAGAAAATTAATTACTGTAAAATGATTAATGAGCTTGTGTTTTTATATTCTGTGTTGTCTGGTGTGCAGGACATAGCATAGGAGACAGAGCTAGAGATGTGTGTTGCCTGTGGAGGGGAAGGCAATGGTGGAAAGAGAGGAGATAGTCTATTACATAGCCCATAATCTTCTAGCTATGTCTCCTGAAAATGCAGTGGAAATATTTTATAGGAAGCAAGGTAAGGATGAGCTGCTTGGGTGTTTGGACACAAGAACTCTTTGAATGGAGCTGGCTTCTAGAGAAAAGTGTGATTTATTTGGAAGTAATGAGTAAAACCAAATTAGATACCTTGACACTTGCCAGTTCATAAGCAAGGAAAACCCAAGGTTCCTGTTGGACATCTCTCCCAAGACTAGTAATATGAGAATAGATGTTCATCCTTAGACTGAGAGACCTGCATTCACAAAGAGCTTTAGACATCTCAGGAAATCAATGGGAATTAGATCCCCAGATGCTTCTGAGAATTTGGTCTAATTAGTTCCAGGAAAATACTGCCTGAGCTCTTTTTCCCTGCTACATACTGGCTTGAAATGCAAGCAGGGGTATTCTAGAATAACTGTAGAAATCACACACTTTTGAATTTGGGTCAGTAAGCAGTTCTTTCTAGTTTTGCTCAGGTCAGAAGAGATCAGAGACAGGGCAGGAATCTATGGGGCTGAGTGATGGTGAACACTTTTCAACTTGCTGAAAATACTGGGAATGGAGCAAGTACAGACACAAGTCACAAATCAGCGGGTGACACAAGCCAAAAGTAGTTTTTAAAGGAAGGCAAACAGGCCTGGTTCTTAATGAGGCCACAGATGTTACTTGAGATTTTGCTCCAGTGACTATCAAGACCGCACTAGCATTACACACAGATGTTACACCAAATGATCTTGGGAAGTGGGGGTGTGATGTCATTGGGGGGTTTCAAATCTGGAACACATAATCAACTTATCTTTGTTCTGAGATCTCTTGTTATAGCCCCTCGGGCTCATTCAGTTCTCTATTTGCATAGGAAGTGCCCTGAGGAGAGATCCTGTTCCAGGACACAGATAGCTATGGTGACAGTCCAGCATACCTGTTGTTTAAGTTTCTCCATAAAAGTGGCCATAACGTATTTTGTAGAAGAATTATGGTTCGGTAGAGGAAGAATGAATGGTGTAACTCCCCGTCCAGTCCAGAAAATATATTGTTAACACAGGAAACCTTGAGAGCATGTAGAGTCAAAGCTCTCCAGGGCAGGGTGATCATCTAGATATTTGCTGAGTAAATCACTTAATAGAATTGTGTTATATCCATAACAAATATTAGTTGAGTAGTAGGATGATGTTTTAAAGGGCTTTTCCTCTAATTAGTATGGTAACATTTTACCTTCTGAATGATTGTTTACTTCTCTGTCCATACCCTTTTGTCACTGACTTGAACCTCTTATTTTGTCTAGATGAAAAACCTCCTTAAGTGCTCCTTAAAATAGAAATTGGCTCAGATACTCACCACATTTCTGCTTTTACTAGATTAATTCGAAGGGAGTAGAAAAATGACAGTCATTTCTATTATTGGATGTTTCTTCTGAAAATAAAACTCATGCTCAAAACACTAATCCTAAAAATAAGTCGCAGTGTTGAAGCCAGCCTGGCTACTGTCTCGCTTGATTCCCACTGAGCCCATATTTAAGTACCTTTCTGAGTCAGCGCATAAACAGGTGTTGCAAGAAGCAGGGAGAATGGTGATAGCTCTAATTCCTCTTCATCTTTCCACCAAAGCATGTGGGACCAGTGGTCCAGTACCAGACATGCAAAAATTTCACATTTCATCTACAGGAATATTTTCCTATAGATTTGAAGGATGAGCGAGGACTTTATAAACATGAGTAGAATTAAATTCTTTTCTTTTCCTTGTGTGTAAAAGTAAAATATGTAAAAGTAAAAAAAAAATAATGTTGATTTGATCTCTTAGCAGCTTCAAGGACAAGAAAGGTTATGAATGTCACAAACCCAACTGGGCAGCACATGAATAAAAGAGCTTGCTGTATGGTGCAGCAAAGCATTTTAGCTGATCTCATTTCTTCTTCCAAAAGTGGAGGTATGGTGTCGGGCCATCGTGATTGGATATGAACAGTAAAATAAAGTTTACCTTTCGTTATCAGTAGAGTCTCCTAACAGTACTGCCCAGGAAAGACCTGATGCAGGTCAAGATCTGCAATATCTGTCTCAGAGTATGAGGGAGCAGTGCTTTATGTCCACTGAGAGTGACTCTCCAGGCTGACTGCCCTGAACAGTGCTCTCCTAGGCAGTATTAACTTATATCTCTGTGTCTTCAGCCTCATAAAAAACAGGGCTTATAAACAGATGGAGCTGTGCTGTTGTGGGGAAGAGGAGCTGCAGAGGACTGCAGTCAGACAGTCTCTGCTCCCTAGGCTGCCAAGGATTGCTCTGCCCCATCATCCCCACCTACCTTTTACTCAGGCAAAGGTGAGATGTGGCTCTCTGAGATCACCCTCACTCCCTGTCCTCACCTTCACCTGTCTTCCATGGTAGCCACCACTCTATGTGCTCTCCCATGGGAGAGCCACCAAAGGCTCCTGAGACACAAAAAAAATTGTCTGGCTCATCCTGGATCTACTGTCCTCCAAGGGATGTTCATCTCCACCATGGTCGGAGGTGTCTCATGTGGCATGTCCATCTGTAAGGAAGCCTGTGGCGGTCAGGCAAGCACCAGATACCACAACTGGCAAGCCTGGTGGCATGGCAAGATACAGATGCTGTGATGGGAGAGGCAGTGTCATGGCAGAAGCAGCAGGATCATCTGCCTTTCATCAGTGGACTGACACATGGACCAGATTTAATCCACCTAACAGACCCTGATGGGTTGTCTTCCCTGTTTCAGCAGATATGGGTCTAAGTGCCCAGGATGATGTAGTATGAATCTGGATTTTGGGACAAGCACTGCAACTCATGGTGACAGCTTTTCCCCCTTTGCACTCATCATTGCTTGTCCTCAGGGTAATCTGCTGAAAGATCAAGCAAGGTGGCTTTTTGGCATAGGGAGATTCTGTGACGCCACAGTGTTGGCACACATTCCTAACGCTGGCAGATGGTCCCGCAGAAGACCCTAGCAGGGCTGAGAGCAGTCTCTGGTGTCTTTTGTCTTCTACTTTCTACCCCAATTGGAAAACGTTGCTATGGCTGAGGAGAAGTGAAGAAGGAAACTGTGGTGCAAATCAAAACTCACAGCCCCGGACTGGAATATTCCCAAAAGTGCTTTTGGGACTGGGATTTCATACAAATCAGAGTAGCTGCTTTAAACCCGTCTTCTTCTACTCACCCAGAGGCAACCAAAAAGAACCTGGAAGGGCAATTCCAGAGGAATTACTCCTGGTTTACGCTGAGATAAGACTAGGTGACTTTTTCTGCACAAGAATTGACACCGCATTGCATGAGACCTGAGTGGCTTCTGCAGGGATAGTTGAATCCTAACATGGTTCAAAAGGCATCCAAAGTTAGAAATGTAGAGAGAAAACAATTTGCAAACTATTCTATGCTGGAATCCTCTGCAGATGATTGCAGTCAAGAAAATCACTATCAGAAGGTAGCTGTGGGGGCAAAAATAATGTAACAAATGGTCCGGGCATTGTGGTTTTACTTTCTTAAAATGTTTCCCTGCTCTGAGAATACAAAGGGAAGGAGGAAGGGAAGTATCTGGCTATTTAAATGAAAAATTACTTTTCTCTGCAATCACCTTCTGTCAATAAAATGCTTATTTTCTGACATGTCAATTAGGTGATTCAAAAGCCAGATGACCACTGCCTTCCATTTAGTACCGCTCAGCTGGGTTAAATGTCTTAAGTGTTTACCCTTTATGACCAGTGGCATGTATCTGTTCTCAGTCAAACTGTGCTATGTGTGACATGTTTGCCTGTAGGTTTTTCTCTTGAGGTAAAGTTAACCATTATTATCAGATACTAAGAAAAATTGTAGATTAGGACAGTGGTTTCACTGACAAAAAAGGGTACAGCTTGTTTTACAGTAATGTGTACAAGAAATATGAAACAGATGAGAAGAATTCACATAGAATTAACCAGCCTGTAATTTAAAGTGCTGTCATTAAATAGGATCATGTATCCAAGCTTGGGACTTCAAAAGAAACCTCTGCTGTGTAAGACCAGTTATTAGCGAGGAACATTTTGTCCGGTATCTCAAACCAATTTTAAAAGATCTGATTACACACACACGCACACACAACACAAGCATGTGGAAATGAAACTACTTTCTTAAGAATCCTTGGGACTTAATTTTGTTCACACAAAACTCTTGACGGTTTAACGAGGAAATTTAAGTGAGGAAAAAACACACAAGCTCCAGTTCCTGGTGTAGTCCTAGGCGGAAGGGTGGTGATAATATCAATGTAGCCTTTTACTGAGGCTTGTTCTGAACGCATAACTCTGCTTGTGTAAAAGAACAGAGCAGGTTGTGGAGTGAGAAGGATTCACACAATAACCTTAATTTAACTCATTTAAAATGAATTAAATCTTTAGAAAGCTGTCTGCTGTCCTCCACCAGGGAATACAGCCCATGATTTTTGGTGGTAAAAGCTAAAAGGCTACTTTTCTGACTTCTGGACAGAACTGAAAGTGAAATGCACTTCTGAAAGAAATAAATAAATAAGCCGAGACAATGGAAGTCACTTTCCCAGACAAAAAATAATCAGAGAGGCCTTTGTGAATACTAGCAGGTCAGCAGGACTTACTTCACAGGCCCAGACAAGCCAGCAGGAGACAACCACTTTGGTGATACATTCCTTGAGACAGAGCCGCCCAGATCGCCCTGTTCTGAGACCTGGGGTGGGGGCTTAAATACACACCCACCCTTTGGTGAGCAACAGAAATGCAGGGAGTAATTAGTAGTTTGATATGAACAGTGCCCCTGAAAAGAAAAAAAATATTTAGTGTTTGGAGCTCTGGTCTTGCTCCCCATAGGGTAATGTCTCTTCTGCTGCCAGCATGCCCTAAAGGCCAGAGGAAAACCTGGGAGGTGAGTGCCACCGACATGGTTCTTAAACGTACTGCTGTTTTCTCAGGGGATCAGATGGGAACACTTCTGTGTTACTTTAGGTAGCTCTGCAATTCATCCAGCAGCCTGAGGAAATGTGAGAGTGACCAGTTCATAGGACTATAGAGCTCAGGACTTCAAGAAGTCTCTAGACCAACTTCTTGCTCAAAGCAGGGTCAACTCTGAGGTCAGACCAGATTTCTTTGTCCAGTCTGAGGCAGCTGAAAGCCTCCAAGAATGGAAACTGTACAGCTCTCAGTTTGAGTCTCATGTCTCACCCCAAGTCTAATATGGCTATGCTGAATGGCACACAGATGGTTGTAGCAGAGTACAGGTTGTAGCAGCAGGGACCTTCAAAGGGCTGTGGATGTGATAGGACTCTGTAGGTGCACCTGTACTCTGCTATGATATCCACAAGGATCTGGTCCTTTCGTCACTCCAGGTGGGCACCCACTTGATCAAGACAGAGTTCCTCTTTGCATTGTCTGCCCTATGCCCCTTTCTGCAGACAGTAAGGCAGCATGTATGCCTGGATCTCATCTGAGCATTTCCAGCTACATTAATTCAGAAACTCTTTGAGGTTCCTCAGTTCCAAGGAAGCAGTTTGGGTCTCAGAGCACATTTGGCTCTGGGTGGCTGGAACACAAAGATTTGCAACCAGTCTCTCCTTCCTTCAGACCTTGCTGTAGTCTAATCACAATGTTTCATGGAACCACAAAGTAGCTGAGGTTGAATGGAACTTCTAGAGATTACCTAGTCCAACCCTATGCTCAAAGTAGGGTCAACTACAGCAGGTTGCTCAGGGCTGTGTCCACCTTGATGATTTTGAACATCTCCAAGGATGGATACTCCATAAACTCTCTGGACAACCTCTGCCAGTGCTCTGCCACCCTCTCAGTACGTAAATTCTTCCTATGTTTAAATGGAATTTCCTTTATTTCAGTTTGTGCCTGTTGCCTTGTGCCCTGACACTGGGTACTACTGAGATGGGTCTGGTGGTACCATTTTCTTTACTCTTTACTTTTTTACTTTCTTTACTTTACTGATGTGTATTTATATTTATGCAGTTTGATGAAGTTGCCCCTGGGTCTTCTCTGAGGCAAACAGTCACAGCTTTCTCAGTCTCTTGTATAACAAATAAGAGAGTCCCTTGAACACCTTTATAGACATGCTCACATATGTCCACATCTTTCTTGTACTGGGGAGCCCAGATCTGGGTACAGCCACCAGATGTGTTTTAACCGTGCTGAGCAGAGAGGAAAGATCAACTCCCTCAACCTGCTGGCAACACACTTCCTAATGCCATCCAGGAGGCTTTTTTGGGGTCCTTTTTTGGCCCCTTTTGTTGACCTTTTTTTGGCACAAGGGTGCATTGCTGGCTCATTGTCAATGTGCTATCTACTTAGACCCTCAGGGCTTTTTCTGCAAAGGTGCTTTCTAGTGGATCAACCTTCAGCATTTCCTGGGTGCAGTGCAGGACTTTGCATTTCCTCTTTTCAAATTTGTTGAGATGCCCATTGACCCAATTGTTCAGCCTGTCCAGATCGCTTTGTATGTCATCTGAAAATTTTCTGTGGGTGCACTCTGCCTCATCAGCCAGGTCTTCAATGAGAATATTTAACCGTGTAGGACCCAGTATCCATTCTGGGATACACCACTAGTAACTGGCTTCCAGCTGAACTTCATGCTGCTAACCACAATCCTTTGAGTCCAATGGTTCAAATCAGTTTTCGATCACCTCCATCAATCTAGCTCATGGTTAATCTGTTTGTCTGTAAGGATGTTATTGGCAACAGTGTTGACAAGCAACAGCTATTGCTCTCCTCTTGTCCACTGAGCCAGTCATCTCATGTTCAGTCAATCAGGACTTTCCCTTTATAAATCTATGTTAATGACTCCAAATCACCTCCTTGTTTTTGGTATGTTGGGACATGGTTTCCAGGATTAGTTGCTCCATCACCTTCTCAGTGACTGAGGTGAGTCTGACTAGCTGGTGATTCCCTGGATCCTACTTGCCCTTCTTCAATATAGCAGTGCTTGCTTCCACTCTTCAGGAACTGCCCCTATATACTATGGCCTTTCAAAGGTATTTGAGTGGCCTCACAAAGTAATCAGCCAGCTCTCTCACTAATCACAGATGTATCCCATCAGACTTCATGGACCTGTGTATGTTCAGTTTTTCAAGTGTTCCTTAACTCGATTGTCCTTCACCAACAGTAAGTCTTCCTTGCTGCATACTTTCCCACTGGCCTCATGAACCTGAGATTCCCATAGAGTAGTTGTACTAGTAAAGACTTAGGTGAAGAAAGTGTTGCACACCGTAGCCTTCTCCATGTTCCATGTCACCAGGTTCCCCACCCCTTCCAGCAGTGGGTCCACCTTTTCCCTAGTCTTTCTTCTTGCTGCCCATTACATCCTTCACCAGATCCACTGTAGATGGGCTTTGGCTTCCCTAACCCATTTTATGAAACATTTACCATCACAGTGAAAGGAAATTCCTCCTTCCTTTCACCGAGACCAAGCAGATTTATGGTTTTAAAAATGCTAATAAGGTCATGTCTGTAGTACTGTCTACTGTGTCAGAGACTCTCCAATCCCCTCTAATGACAGCACTATCATTAACTATATTTACCCATTATAATTTATTTTACCAACTAGTCTCTCAGTAATCTGATTTTCCATACCTCACCCCTGAACTCACTAGCCTTTTGAATGCCACAGGTGTGATCTCTTGCTGCTGAGCAACCTTTGAAGAGTGTTCCTAGGCTGGGAAAAAGGTATTTATGGGAGCCCATACCTCTTTCAGACCGGCCATTAAAGTCTAAACCTATTTGAGCAGGAGACTTACAAAATTTGAAATCCAAGGGACTGAGACTGGGTTTTGCTACTGACCTGATTCTTAAATGAGACAGATCACTTTACCACCTTGCTTTCACAGCCTTTCTAAATAAAGTATGAATCAAACCTACATCCTTATGGATTACAGAAGATTTAGCCCTCACTTCATTGGGAAAAGAGCAGGACCTCCCATGTAACTACCTTATCCATCTTAGCATTCAGAAGTAAAATATGCCTGTATGTCAATTGAGCCTGAAAAGCTTCTGAGACTCTCCCCATGAAAACTCTGTTGGAGTTCTTCCAGTATGGGCTAGCTCAGAAATGAAGAAAATAGGGCTCTTCTTGCAATTAAGATTACAAATCTGGGAGAGGGATATGGGGCTAATGCTCTAAAGTACTTTTTTCCCCACAAAAAAATTGGTGCCAGACAATGAGCACCTCAGCCTGCACAAGAGCCACTGAGAGTTATGGACAGAGAGACTGGTCAGTGTAGAGTTTGGTTCATGTTAAGCCATATGTAACACTGGGATGGAAACTTTAGCCAGGTTGTCTGCACAAAATACAGAGTTAGGAGGAGAGAAGGAGCCTTGATTTCAGTTACTGAGTGTTTCCTTTTTCAGCTCCTTGAACAGCTAAAGGTAAAGTGAGCTCCAGAAATATTCATAGGCTGGAGGTGACAATAAGCAATAATGTAGCCAGCAGAAGCAAGGAGGTGATCATCCCCCTGTACTCGGCTCTGGTGAGGCTGCACCTTAAGTACTGTGTTCAGTTTTGGGCCCCTCACTACAAGAAAGACATCGAGGCCCTGAAACATGTCCAGAGAAGGGCAACAAACCTGCTGAGAGGTCTGGAGCACAAGTTTTATGAGGAGTGGCTGAGGGAGCTGGGATTGTAGTCTGGAGAAGGGGAGGCTGAGGGGAGTCCTCATCATACTCTACAACTTCCTGAAGGGAGGTTGTGAGGAGGAGGGGGTTGGCCTCTTCCCACAGATAACTAAAGATACAACTCAGGGGAATGGCCACAAGTTGCGCCAGAGAGATTTAGACTAGATGTCAGGAAAACTTTTTTTCCCAAAGAGACATCAGGCACTGGAACGGCCTGCCCAGGGAGGTGGTGGAGTCACTGTCCCTGGCGGTGTTCAAGAAGCGTCTGGACAAGGTGCTACAAGACATGATTTAGTAGCTCAGTGGGTAGTAATGGTGATAGGAGGACAGTTGGACTAGACGATCTTGTAGGTCCTTTCCAACCTTGCTTTTCTATGATTCTATGAAGTTTTTCGGGATCCCACTGCTCTGTGATGGGAATGAATCTGGGACTGACTCTGTGGTAAAACTACAGAAACAAATAGCATGGCCTGGGGACTTGGTTCTACTTCTGAGGTCAGCCCATGTGGAATGGCTCATGTCTGTATAGAAAGATGCTTTCTCACTGAAGCAGTTTAGCATAGGTCAAAACTGCACTAGGGAGCATGGTAATAACTGAAGACTGCAGATAAACAAACAGCATGGCTCTTAGTTAAGTTTCTGGCTTCTTTTATGAATACAGGGGGGCTTTTTGCCAGCATATATGCATACTTGTGCACCACACACCAAATTGCCCTTGTCCAGTCACAATCTCTTAGTCCACACCTCAGCTGCTGCATGGGGCTCCATTGTCAGAAGGAGGAGCATACTCTTGCATCCCCAAAGCAATTTTAGCAATGTACTCCCAGTTAAACCCATGCTTTAAAAAGCAGAAAGATGGGATATGATTTATGAGATTTCTGCTGGCTGTACCTCACTCCCTAAATCTCCTCCATGTTAGCAAGGAGGGCTCAGACCCTCAGGACCAAATGGATACCATTTCCCCATCATTTTCCTTTGAAGCTGGGCTGTGGAAAACAGCAGAGGATAAACAGTGAAGCTGTCTCATTTGAAGAATTTAATTTTAGTACCCAAAATGAGTATTAAGGAAGAACGAAGGGGTAAAATAATGTGACAGCACTGTTGAAAGTGTAGTTTCATGTTCATAGAAAGTTTAAAGCTAGCAGCTAGAAAAATCAAATTAATATAGGCATCTGGAGGGAGAGGAAGGTGTATTTCTATTGTGCAATGTTAAAGTTTTAAAATGTTTAAAACAACAGGACTGGGATGTGATACTTAGCATGCTCAGAAACCTTATTATCAAGTCAAATGTGAATTCTTCTTGATATTTCACTCACTCCATTGCCTGAGGCTGGCTACAGGAGGCCTTATCCCTATTTTCCTGTAAAAACTACTTCCACATTCCACATCCCAATTACTCTGAAGGGCATACCCAAGATCCCAATAAAATCATGCTTGCAGTCTTTACTGACTATTCTACATGTGTTTCTGATCACAAAATCAGATTTCCGAATGTCAAAATTATTCTCTCAGTGGAGACTGAATAATAGTTTAAGCCTTTCTATTTGTGTAGAAAGCCAAAAATGAAAATATGAAGCACCTGAAAACTCTCTAAATTGCTTGCTTTATTTCTACTTGGAGTCATGTACTGAGACCTATTGTATTGCAGTTCATTTACACTTCTACACATTCTGAACACTGAGGGGGCAAGGACTGCCTCGACTTGCCAAGCACAACTGCACTGTGCAGCAGGGACAACCCACTACTGCCTTCCTTCAAAGATGTCATTAAACCAAGAATAATTCATAATGGCAGGTTTTGGTTCCACTGGTCAGGCATTTGCAAGGTGAAGATAGGTAAACTGTTCCTCTCCTGTTAGCACCTATAGCCCTTCAGGAGAGACTATCAGCTGTGGAGGGCAGCCTGTCTGGGTTTTAGCAAAAAGGAAAGAGTAGCAGGTAGGATGGAAGCTTTTAACCAGATCTACTATGGAAAGACAGATATCAGTGAGAGGACAGGACAGGGACTTGATGTCCTTGTTGATGGTGGTCCTGACAGAGTGGCTGTGCCAGGGCTGCAAACGTGGTTTCTTGTCTGCATGTGGGGATGTGGTAGTTTGGTCTCCTCCATGCTTGTGTGTGCTCAGCTCTGGCACAAGAGAGGCTGGGGAAGCAGCCTTTTACTTGCTGTGCAGGCTGACCTGGAGATTATCCATGGATGCTGGTGAGAGCAGGGGAGAAACCACAGCCCTTCCCACCACTGCCACAGATACCTCCTGCTACTTGCACAAACTGCGTGTCCAGATGCCATATTGTCTATAAAATGGACATCAGCAATATTTTCAGAAGCATCTATTCAGTTTTAATACACAAAGGTATTCACTGGTTCCTCCTGTTTTCTGTTTAAATACCATCCTCTCCACCCTGTTTCGTCAATGCTGATAACAGTTAACGATTTACTGCATGATATTCCCCTCTCAAGCTCCGTTGCTTTTCTTCTGTCAGATGCTCATTGTAAATTCTTGTAATGTGAAACAGCTCTTTGGAGCAGGGCTCCACATTTTCTCCTGTTTCTGGTAACTTGTGAGGAGTTGTCACTTCGCATCCAGGAGAACTCCAGGGAAAGATGACAGACTCCACAGGCTGCACATTTCAGAGCCAGAGGAAATGGATACTAAACACAATGTCATTTAGACTTAAAATAATGGCTCTTAAGTGTTCGCTGTTGTTTGTAATAAATATAATATATATAAACTTTAGCTTGTGGCTGAAACCTAAACTATCTGTTTTAAATGAATGATAACATAAAACATGTCATAATTCCTGGTCCATTAGTATTGATGAGGCACAAATTAACATTCCACAGGTTTGGGTGAACCGTGTGTAGTCATGGAAAGGTGAAAGCATCTGAACACCAAATGTACAACTCCTATAGCCCTTGGCCCGCTGCATTTTAATAACAGGACTTTCTTCTAGTCATCACTTGTGTTAATATTATCCTTGGGAACAATTACCTCTGGGTCTGAAGATATTCCTTATTTCATTATAATGCAAGGTGGATACCCTTGACTAGGCTTTGTGAGGCTCTTATCTATGGATCAGAAAGACTAAAAGTCTCACTCCACTTCTGTGCTCTGCTTCCCTTCCCCATGGAGAAACTAAGCCCTCTTTATCCAACCCTGTACTACACAGTCTGGCAGAAATCTCTTTCCTTGGGGCTTGCTGCCTTTATCAATGAAAGCCACTGGGTTTGCCTAAATCTGAAGCTCATCACAAGGTGATCTGTCCAAAAGGCTCTGAGAAAAAAAAAACAAAAACAACACATCAAAAGAAGCTGAATGCCATATCCAGAAGCAACTGACAGGCAGGGTCATCACATACAAGCTTTCGCCGAGCAAAAACTATTAAAGTTGTGAATGCCTGAATTGTGAAGAGATTTGTATCACCAGGGTCTGACATAATAACATCAGAATTCACTTACAGCATGATCATGCTCTAGAAAGTGATCTTCAATTTAATGTAGAAAAAAATGGGGCAAAAAAAAAGAGAAAGGGAAAAAGGAGAAGGAGAGAAGTTTCCAAAATACCTCAGTTTTTGGTCTTTAAAGCCAGAGGAAGTCTGCATCCTCTCTCATGTACATTTGAAAGCCTCCAATGCATTTGATTTTTGCTTCTGTGACAACCAGTAAGACATCAAAGATGTGGATTTTTCCCGCCCTTGTAATAAGTTTGGATATTCCATTAATTTCCCATTACTACTTGACCTAGTTTTGCATTCTTCATCACGCTGTCTGCAGTAGCAACCACAGTGATTTACACCATTTTCAAATCCTGCAGAGGGAAGGAAATCTAGAGTTTAGTGTACAGAAGGACATGAAGGCAAAGGTCAGATGGGGGAAAAAACAAGGACGCTTTTCTTCTTAAAACTGTCTTAATTTTATTAAGTTTGGCAGTTATTTTTCTGGCAATTGCCACAGACAAACAAGCCAACCTTTAAAAGATATGTGATACACAAACTGTGAGAGTATATGTGTATATGGATGTGTATATATATAAAATCAGACACATATATATATGTAATCATAGACATCTGCTTCCAGGTTTTAATCAAACAGGACCCTTTTCTATATACAATGTCTAGATAAAGCAAGGAGCTTTTTTCCATAAGATGCTACGGTGGCCAGAAGTACCAGTGGGTTCAAAAATAACTAGAAGAGTAAGAGACAGAAA
>VZTM01021583.1:153480-279145 GCA_013400555.1 Jacana jacana
CAGTTTAGGTAGTCTCGGAGCCACAGTTTTGAGAGCAACTGCAAGTTTTTACCAGGGGAGTTACAATTGCACCCATTTTTTGTTGTTATACCTTTTCCCCATGCACTTCTGCTCTGGGATAGGGACCAGTTACGTTTCTCTGCTGGGGAAACAGGGATGTGCTCATGGCTTTATTGTCGCTTGGCTTACCTGACAGCAGGAGGCAATGAAGATCCAGATGCTGCATCAGTCTACGTGAGGCTGCATAAAGAAATGTGATACAGCTGTGCCATCTTTTAAAATTCATATCTCATGCCAAGGCTGCAATTACAGGACCTAGCTCAGCTGCCCCAGTGGCTCTCTGGGACAAGATAGATTACCTGTGGCATTTTGCTCCCATTGGAGAGCTTGAGCTACTGATGTTAACTAGATCTCATGCATGGACCAGCTGACTGAGGGAAGGATTTTGCAGATTGAAAATGCTGTTAAAGATTATCTGGACTCTGTGGCCTTGACTGTCTTTCTCCCAGAAAACTTAACCTAGCTGTGTTGGAAGCTTCACTCCAGCAAGGACTTAAGATGTGGTTCAGGTGTATCAGTCACTTCAAGTTATTTTCACCCAGGTTCAAACAAGGAGGGAAGGCAAGGACTTGCCAACTCAAACAAGGCCATAACATATAAGGAAAAGAGCACTTTCAAATGACTCAAATGCAAACAAGAGAGAATAAAAAGGAGGAATGCAATGTTTAAAAATGTCTTGAGAGTGTCCCTGCAAGTGCTAGTGGTTCTCACAGATACTGGGGCTCTGTGGGTTTGAACTAGAAAGCAACATAAGACAAATATGAAATAGAACTTACATTACAACTGTCTCAGATTAGGCAGAGATTCCCTGAAATCCTATATATCTAAAATATTTGGGATATCTAGCTAGATAGCCATTCCCCAGGACCACTATTTCACAGGTTTATAGGATACTGGGAATGTCTTAGGGAAAATATCATCCCTTTGTGGGAAAAGACCAGCAGCTTTTAATTTCACTCACCGTCTGTAGCACATTCCATTCTGTCTTGTGAAACTGAAAACAAATTTGGCAGCAGGCCGTCATCTGATTTTCATGTAATTCAATAATTTATCATGAAAAATATTCATTTATAAACAATTACTTGTTTTGGAATGATAACAGCTGTCATTTTGGAGTCTGTAGTTACCCCCACTGGGATATTTTTCTGAGTTTATCCATCATTAAATCATGTAGTGTTCAATGTGTTTGGAATCTGGGCTGAATGCATTTTACAACGTGTTTATGTTTTGTTATGTGCATAATATCATTTTTGCTTTACAGACATGAAATCCAATATTACCAGATGTAGAAATGTCTCTTTTCTGCGGAGCTCCCCTAGATACCACTCTTTGGCTTTCAGGAGGTTCAGAATCAATATCCAAAATATCTCCATTTCTGTTTTGCAGTCATGACCGTGTAACTGCCCAAGTCACACCACAATAAACAGCTCCAGCTAGAGTCCTCCCAGGCTTGACTGAAAGCCTCGGGAAAGCATTGCCTTTTGGATTTAGCTAAAAGCAGGCAAACATTTTCTTTCATTGCTGTCATTCTGTCACAGGGTGAAAACCAGACAAAACCGATTTAGCAGAGAAGACTTACATGAGCTGTTGACCTCAGGCACTGAGGAGCCTGCTGTTACCAGCATCCTTCCATGGAACTACTAGGAGTGTTTGTGTGCATAAGAACCACAGAGCCAGGCCTTCCTGAGAGAAGCAGCTCAACAACATTGCCTTTACACTGCTGCCTTTTAAGAAATAACAGCTCTCCAGTCTCACAGATATGCTGGGAGAAAGCAATGAAAATCAGTAAGTTTCTCAATAGTAAGTACATTCGTTGTCAAAGAATTAAACTGGTATTAGAGTTAGGCTATTGTGGACCTTTATGAAATTAAAGACACATAGAAAGATCCCTCTCAAAGAGGTATTTTTCCTATCTCTTTTGTTATTTTACCTCAGAAAGAGCTGTGGGGTGTCAGCTGAGTATGCTCCAGCAGTACTGGGGGTGCTTGGAGTGCTCAGAAGTTGTCCCAGAAAAGTTCACTGCTTTTTGGAGTTTAAACACCAGTATCAATCTTACAATTCATTCATGAGAAACTAGAATGAAAAACACTCTTTAAAAGCCATTTAAAATATGAGTTTGAATAACAAACTTTTATGTTCTGAGTTGTTTGGGTTTGTTTCTTGTGGCTTCACATGTGCTTACCTCTCTGAATGCTCCATTTTTCTCTGACTTACAGACAAAATAAAGAATAGAAGTAAAAGGCTAGAAAAAAGTAAATAATAGAGGAGATATCCTTTGAGAAGATTGTTGAAAATCTCCTGTACAAGCTGTTGCTGTGTAAAATCTAGCAATTTTACTATTAAAACAGGGATACTGCTATAGAAGTACATATGAAACAGTGCAACAAGGTGAAGAACCAAATTTTTAACTTGTTGGGAATTTGGAAAAGGGGTTTATGCTACTGAGGCTCACTCAATTTCTGTTCAGCAGAACACTTAAGCACATGCTTAGCTTTAAGCACGTGCTTTAGTCCCACTGTATGAATTGGCCCAGAGCCAGACATGCATTCAAATGTCCCTCTGGACACAGCAAACAGGCATGTATTTAACCCCTTTGCCAAACTGGGCTTATACATTCTGCCAGATTCATTAATTCCCTGGAAAAAGGTGAAACATAGCAATGGACAGTTGTTATACATAGGTTGGCTGATATTCAGGGAGAACCTGCAATGCTCAGTCATCAGTCAGTTCACTGGAAGATGAAGTTCAAGGAAGACAGAGGCAGAATAACATGTACTGGAGACATATACCTTAACACCTTAATACCTTAAATTTTTCAGATCCATAATAAGGTCCTAAATCAAGTGTATACCACTTAAAAAACTGCAACCAAATCCCAACACCATTTTGGACCTCTCAGTGAACACCTCCATTAAGCAGGCAGCAAGGGTGGGGAGTCCAAACAAAATGTTGGGACACAGAAGAAAGGTAGTGGAAAATAATGCTGAGGTGTTAGAATATAACTCAACCAGGAGTGTAAGATTTCACATTCACTGCTGGTCACCCCTTCTTCTGCCAGATGGCTGATGTAGTCAAAACAAATAAAGAAGGAATAGATTTTTAAAGTTTGTGGCTATTTGGTTATTAAAAAGAAAGAGAATAAAATTAGGACCTGCTAGAGAGGTAAATGATGATGGAAAAAAAAAAACAACAGAGAAGTCCTGTACCCCTATTTACCATTTTTGTCACTGAGCAGAACAGAAAGTGGTTGTCCAGGAAACTTGCCAAAAGTTAAACTAATAGTTGTAGACTACCCCATTGTATTGAAAACCAAACCAGCTAAATCTTTGGGGATTTAATCCTATGTGTCTTCAACCTTTAGATCTCATAGTCACAAGGCCACAAAATTAGTGGGATTTGAAAAAAAGGAAAGATTGCACACTGATATATTTTTTTGGCATAACCCCAATTTTTTGTACTGGATTTACTCCAGTGCTAGAAACTGGAATAGTTTCTAGACTGAAAAGGGTAAAAAGACTCTTTTCCTTGAAATGGAGTTGTTGGGTATTGTTTCCATAAAGACTGATTGCAGTCCTGCACATATGTCTATGAGAATCTGCTAACCAGAGGCTGCATGAGAGCTGCATAGTGAACTGCAGGATTATTCAAATTCAGCCATTGTTGTGTGCCTTCCTTCCTCCATGGAGGAAAATTCCCAGCAAAAATACTAGGTGGGAAAAATAACTGTATTGGGCAACATCTTCTGAAGACAGCCATTTGTTGGCCTTTTTGTTTATCTGTTCCCACCTTGCATCAGAAACCAGCCATGAGCCACGGAAAACCACTTAAAACTCCAAAGCATCAGAGAAAGTAGACAGATCTTCCTCCACATTGCCCGTCTTCTCTCCACTTCTCTCATGCTGGCTCAGAAAAGATGTCTCTGTCCTCAGACCTGCACTAAACAGGTGAGAGGGTGAGGTTGTTTAGCCTGGAGAAGAGAAGGCTCCAGGGAGACCTTATGGCAGCCTTCCAATATCTGAAGACAGCCTACAGGCAAGCTGTAGAGGGACTCTTTGTCAGTAAGTGTAGTGACAGGACAAGGGGTAATGGCTTTAAACTGGAAGAAGAGGGATATAGATTGAATACCAGAAGAAACTTTTCACTATGAGGGTGGTGAAGCACTGGAACAGGTTGCCCAGAAGAGTTGTGGATGCTTCGTCCCTGGAATTGTTTAAGGCCAGGCTGGATGGGGCTTTGAGCAACCTAGCCTAGTGGGAGGTATCCCTGCCAGCGGCAGGGGAGTTGGAACTTTATGATCTTTAAGGTCCCTTCCAACTATAACCATTCCATGATTCTACGATTCTATAAACACAGGCAAAATTAGAGTTCTGCAAAAATAGCTGGTATTTGGGTCTGGGTTCTCATCTGTCCTGGCTTTATTGAAGTGAAGATGGTGAAGGGCATCCAGTAATATCTGGTCTGCACAGAGGAACTTCTGCCTCTGATGTGGATTCCAAACCTTATGCCACTGCTCTGCAGGACAAGTCAGAAGACTACTGTGTTAGAGTTGCTGCTGCACAGAGGATAAACAGCAAAGTTAACTGATGTGCTCAAGGCCTTGGTGGAGGGCTCTGTCTGAGCTACTGATCTAGTCTGTTTGAGATCTAGTCTGGGCTAGTGCAGAGTAATCCTCATTCAACAGCCAGAAGGAAACACCAGTGCTACAAGACTGGCCAGGCTTTTTTTAGGACTTAGAGGATATTCATAACTACCTTTTGACATTCAGTGTGCCTGCAAGTGTCAGCTTGGAAATTTATGAAAGAAAATAAAAGAAAAGCAAGCTTCTGGAGGAATGTGGTGCGTTTGAAACCTGATAAGTGGCCGCTGTGTTGCTAATAATTACTGTTTTTAACAAAGGATTTCTGGCAATCCCTCTCCTCCCCATCACATGCAACAACTCAACCGCAGAGCAGAGCTGCAGAGCCTGATTAATGCTGGCTGGTTTCCTCTCATATAACCATCCCATGTTTTTCAGAAGATGTTTAAATGGTTGGGTCAACCTTAGTCAAAGGAGGAGGGGGTATTATATGAGAAGTAATAATTTTCAGGTGATGTAGAGTTATAAAGTGGTCAATGCTGTCTTTATACATGATGTATAATGCTGGGTCAAATGGAATTATTGAATTTTTTCATCCTGCAGTGGGTGACTTATAAACGCTATACAGAAAGATGATGCTGGGTCGATTGGTAAGGGCTGAACATATATACATCACAGCCTCTTCAGTATACCAGGGAAAAGCAAGCTAACCCCTTTCTCTGTTGCAGTAGTCCAACCTACTCCCCATTCCCATGCCTACATCCATCCCAGAAAAGCTGCGGTTTTGGTCATCATTTGCTCTCTCCTCTGAGTGGTGGGGAATCAGGGACCACAGGGCTTTACTCACCAGGCTGCCAAAGCAGGGATTTCCTTCTGGTCCATGTCCTGCTTTTGATGGAACAAACTTGGAGGAAATTTTCTGAAGTTTCTTCCTTTCATGTGCTTTCTTGCTGAAGGTTATGTTGTCTGCTGCTGTAGACACCAGGTTGTAGAGACAAAAGTGGAGGATGACTCCCCGTCTGCATATGGGAGAAGCAGAGCATCTTTCAGGCTAGCAGGAACCCAAAAGATCTCTGAGCTCAGCAAAATACTTCTTTACTCTTTCCTGGACTGATTAACCAAGTCTGGCTTATATTTTGTTTTTAGATTTTCATTTTTGTGTGGAGCTGATAAGGTTCAAATGTACTACAGACGTCTGATACCTATCTGTGCTTGGTTTTGCTCCTTACCTGGCCTTTGTATGCCAGATCTGAGACTCTCCTGTCTCTCCCTGTACATCCCTGTCTCCCCTGAGAACCATCCTCTACTTCAGCCTCCAATTGTTGAAGCATGGCACAGCACAAAGCCACATCTCTCCTCCAGCCCAGTGCTCACTGGGGCTCCCTCCTTCACCTTTGATGGCTCAGGGGTGCAAATCTGGCCCTCCTCATTTGTGTTTGTATGTAGTGGGTGGACATACTGATTTCACTGGGGCTTGTTCTCCATGGTGTGAATCATTGAAAAACACCGCGTTCACTGCAGTCCAAAGATACCAAACCTTTCAAAGTGAAAATAAATTAGCCAGCAACTGCTAGGCAAAACAGCCTTGATAAATGGAAGTTTTAGTCAGTGATGTTTAAAGTGAAATCAGTAAAGTGTGCACAATGATGGATGAGTCCAGAGTTTTTTATTAAATACAATAGCCTAAAGAAACGTAGGGCGCTATTATAAATGAAGCGAATGCCAGTTTAACTAAAACAACTCTTGTTTAGAGAAAAATGTTGGGATTTATTATCCTGTTAGATGCTTTTTTCTCCTCTTCTTTTGTAAGGAGCAACTCTCAGGGTGTCCCGGGCAGAAAGTCAAATCCTCCATTTACCCAAGATGTTTAAAAAACATCCTCTTGAAAGTCGAAACTACTGAGTTTTTGATGGGACAACATAAATACATTTGAACTGTTGTCAGTACAAACTAGGCATCTTGAAAAGTGTAGTACATCTCCACTGGACATCATATTATTAATGTCTTTGAAACAATTCAGCATTTATTTTTAAATAGCAAAGAGGTTTGATTTGCTTCCAAAAGGAGCTGTAATCCAAAAATGTCTCCCATTATAATATTTTAAATGACTGGATGTACAGAAAGACAAACACAGCATTTTTTTAGGCTCAGCTGACCGAAAATTAGTTTGGAAATGTCTCCTGGGAACTAGTTTGGATTGTGTTGCTGTTCAGGTATCAGCTTAGTGCCTCTGCCTCATTCTTAGGCTAAAGGTGTTGGGTTTTATTGGCCCCACAGCTAAATACCAATCCAGTGCGGAGGATGGGTTACAATGTGTGCTGTGGGAGTGCAAGCTCTGATCTGTCTTCTTATGCCTATGCAAAGATTAGGTAGCCCAGAAATGTCCCCCAGACCCTGCTAAAGATTGCCTCTGATGCTCCTAGCCATCTAGACCCTGACAGGAGCCAGTGAGAGAGGAGAAGGGGAGGAGTAATGTCTGAAGCATGGAGGACTTCAGATACCTCCCACTTTTCGGACAGTGTTTTAGGATCAGAACAGATCAGGGCAAGCTAACCTAGGCTGGGACATGGTCTCTGCTTTCCTCATCTTCTTGTCCTGTCTTCCCTCCCACTCTGATATGAAGAACTGATATTGAAATAATCTGCTTTGATGGATTTTCCTAGTATGACCCAAAACTTCAGAGTTCATTACTACACAACACTGGATCCTGCCGCATATTTTGAACAGTTGAGTGTCAGATGTGTTAAAACAGAGAGTGTCAGGTTAAAACAGTGTCAAATGGTTAAAAATGGTCTTGGGTTGTGTGTCAAACTATTGCAGTCTGCTTTCACCATAGCAAGTGCCGTGAACTATTTCTTACTAATAATATAGAATAAAAAGAAAGGAAAGCAATTTAAAAAAATAACATGGAAATGACTAAATAAGACTTGCAATAGAAGAACTGTTCTCTGTCCTTTTATCTCTAAAGTATGTCTGGGAAAACTCCTAGCTTGAGAGTAATTTAGATGGCTTTTGAAAGGACAATTGTGAGAGAAAAGAGAAGAAAAGGTAGCTGGCAAGAGTGGAAACAAACATGGAAATGTTTAGAATTACTCTTATCTCCTTGAAGACATAAAAGGTCCCAGATAAAGATTCAGTTTTTACTTCTCATGCTGCTTTTTCTTTCAGCCTTATGGCAGATGTAGTGCTCAGTGTAGATGGTCTTACTAGTAAACCTGAGCCTGGGGAGAAGCTCACATGCCAAGAGTTGCTTGAGGGCTGCTGAGGCAGGCAGGTGGCAATGGTTGAGGATCAGATCAGTGAAAACCCTTCAGTGTCCTGGTAGAATGGAGAGCTGACAGGCCTTGGGATTGTGCCTCTCATGCACGCTTGTGTTCTCAGAGGCCAGGAGTGACCAATGGGAGGTGTCAGCCTCCAGTCATTGGCACTATCTAAACATCTTGCTGTTGCTTTAAATACAAACCTTCTCCTTAACAGTGTTACTTATCCTTGAAAACTATGTATCCCACCTGACTTCTGTTCCCTAAGATAACTTAGGCTATGTCTAAACCAGTGGACCACATAGATCATGACTCTGTTCTACCCCTGTATCAATCCGAGACCTGGATGTGCTCCAGCCGCAGGATGCAGAAATGAAATCCAGAGCACAGGCAGAATGGAGCGGTGGCACAACTGACCAGATGGCATATCCAGACCCTGTTGGCTCAGGAAGTGTGTTTGGCACACTGGGGTGTATTAGGAAGGGTGTGGTTAGTAGGTCGAGAGAGGTTCTCCTCCCCCTCTACTCTGCCCTGGTGAGACCCCATCTGGAATATTGTGTCCAGTTCTGGGCTCCTCAGTTCAAGAAGGACAGGGAACTGCTTGAGAGAGTCCAGGGCAGGGCTACCAAGATGATTAAGGGAGTGGAGCATCTCCCATACGTGGAAAGCCTGAGGGAGTTGGGTCTTTTTAGCTTGGAGAAGAGGAGACTGAGGGGCGACCTTATTAATGTTTATAAATAAGTAAAGGGTGAGTGTCAGGAGGATGGAGCCAGGCTCTTCTCAGTGACATCCAATGATAGGACAAGGGGTAATGGATGCAAGCCGGAACATAGGAGATTCCAGTTAAATATGAGAAAAACCTTCTTCACAGTGAGAGTGACTGAACACTGGAAGGGGCTGCCCAGGGAGGTTGTGGAGTCTCCTTCTCTGGAGACATTCAAAACTCGCCTGGACGCATTCCTGGGTGATCTGAGCTAGGTGTTCCTGCTCCAGCAGTGGGATTGGACTAGATGATCTCTCAAGGTCCCTTCCAATCCAATCAATTCTGTGATTCTGTGTTTGTCCCTCAGTTCAGACAGCCTTAAGAAACACCTCCTTGCATTCCCTGGAAGGTATCCACGGCCTGTGCAGCAGCTCCTGATACTTCCCTGGGAGGCAACATGAGGGACTGATGCCTGTTCTAGGAGGACTGTTCATGTGGAGCTCACCAACTAGAAACAGTCTGGGCTGTATTTTCCAGCAAAGTCGATTCACTTTTCAGCAATCTCTCCTTAAAAGGATATGGACACATAGAATGGGACATAAGGTGGAACTCAAATGGATTAATTGCATCCCCAAAAAAGACTTTGGTAGACACCTTGCACTAACTTCAGATATCCAGTGAATGAGAAGGAGAGCTGCCTAGGACTGTGCTGCTGGAGGTCACCATCCGAGACTGAAACAGCCCTCACTTCTCATACCTGGCCCAAGAACTGTCCCAGCTTTTTAAACTGTAGCACCGGAGAAAATGCAAAGCTTGTATGGCCATTAGCTGAAAATAAAGAACCTGCCAACACAGTAAATGTAATATTTTCCTGTGTCCAGACTGGGTCACCTGCCTTTCTCTATGCTTTTAGGATCTGGAGGGAGAGACAGCAAAATATTAGTGACACTTTCTGCTAGATCCAGCCCTTGCTGCTGCTGCTGCTGCTGGCTCTGCGGGGCTGCTGTGAGCTGGCCCAGCTCTGTACAGGCACCTGCAATTCCTGCTGAGTTTTCATTCCTGCCAGACTCCAGCTGCTGTGAGGAGCAATTCCCATAATCCAGCACATCAGGATTGTCAGCTCCAAGGTAAGCAGATCAGAACAGAGCTTGGGTTTCTTGAACACTGCTGACATGTGCCCATTTTGGAGCAATAATCCTTGGCCTCAAGCCCGTGGCTCAAGTTGTGCCTCATCTATCTGGCATGTGTGCCAGCCACTTTGGGTGACTTGCTGCTCAAGGCTGGTGCTGGCACTTATGGGAGCTCTCAGGTGGCAGGATCTATCCTCGTTTTCCTGCCAGGCAGGAGGGGAGATTGGCAGAAGAAACGTCTTCCTGTACTCTTGTTTGACTGCCAAAGAGAGGTGCAAAACTTGTGGCAGACAGTTTTGCTATTCTTCCCCAGGGAATTAAGAGAGGAGGTGGATAAGCCAGGCTGAGAAAAGAAATATTTGTGCTGGACAATAGATGCCACTAGAAATACAAAGCTAGAATTGACCACTTGCCTTGTGTACAAAGTATAGAAGTTTTCTTCCTTTCACATGTGGCACCTGCACAGTAATAACAAAATGTAGTCCCTTTCACCCAATGCAGATTAATTGAAGTTACCAGTTAACAGCTTTTCTTTCTTTTTTTTTTCTTTTTAATTTTTAAATTTTGTTTTTAATGACATTGGTATTAAGGTGTGATCTGGTATGAAAGAATTAACCACATGTGAATAACTCAGCAAGTCATACCAGCATTGAGGACCCCAAGCTCTCTACTTCCTGAGAAGCATCATCAGTCTCATTTGCAGATAGGGACACTGTGACAGGGCAAACTGCAGCCACCGTTTTCAGTCTGATAATCTCAAAACTTGGATCTCACCTATTTATGGTCTGGTGCAGGCAGGATTTTACCAGCAGACATGAGACCCCCTTGGCACTGAGGCTTGGAGATATGGATGGCTCAACTGGGCAGACCTGATCAGTGCTAGAGAAGGCTGCTTCTTTTTCACTGGGAGTCCACAGTCCTAGGACAGTCCACCTATCTTTTGCTCTGGAGCAACTTCAAGGCAACAAATGGGTTGGATTTTATTCAAGTAGATTTCAGTTAATTAGCAAACTGTATCTCAAAACCAGCCAAACCCATGGACAATGTATTTTCACAGGCATTGTCTAAACTGTTACATCAACAGGGCCCTTGGGCATTTCCATATAGGTGAAGAGGGAATTTATCAAGCATCACTGTTGTGGCTGCCTGCTGGGACACACCCCCACACTAACCAGCAATAGGAGAATGCTGAAGAACCAGCTTTAGGAAGAGATGTGAGAATTCAGCTATACTGGATCAGCATGCTGTGTCAGGATTGCCTTCTTCTATTTGAGGCTAAATGAAAAGAATCATTTTTCTTCCTTTGGAAATACATATTCTCAAATAATTCCCAGTCCACCTATTAGAAGCTCAACCCATTAGCAGTCTATGTGTTTCTACATGCTTCTGGCAAGCTTGAGACATCTCTGATCAAGACAAAGTCCTAGTGAAAATTTGCCAAAGCTGTGTGTCTGTAATCACATCCCTGCATTTGGCAGCAGGACTGGTACATATGGCAAACTTCAAAAATTTGGCAAAGCAAGCTCACCTTCAAAGAGAGTATTCTGAGTTACTAGAAATTGAATTCTGTTTGACTGGTGCTAAGTGTTGAGTTTTTTTTTCCTTACAGCAAAAAAACTGAATCCAATTAGAAGTGAAGAAATCCGTTTTCAAAGACAATGATGAACAAATGTTTATAGGTTATCAAACTCTTACAGGTTAAGTTACAAGGTTAAAGCAACCCACAGCAAAATGGCTATTAGTTCAGCTAGACCAGAATTCATGCTGCCATGAGACTGATTCTTCCATCAAATTATCACCTGATGTTTCCTCTGTTCAATTTGACTTTTCCAAAGTTTGTGTTCTTTCTGGAACACTGTACATCCACGTGGATAAAAACCATGTCTTTGCTGTATCTATGCTGCAGGTAAAATAGTTTAGAACAGTATCAAAACTAGAATGTCAAGAATCTGAAAGGTAGGAAACACTAGAATTAAAGTTGGTTCTGAAGTGTTAGTCTGCCCTGTGCTTGTACATGTTGGCTAACTTTGGTCACACTTTTTCTAAGGAATCCTTTCTTGTGCCACGCAGACATGACACAGGTGGAGGGGCTGAAGCCCTTCTTGCACACATGCAAGTTCTGCATCATGGGGTGGACGCAGGTTCTCCTCCTCCGCCAGACACCAACCAACAGCTGGGGCCCAGCCCCTGCTCTAGCAACATGTCACAGCAGAGACACTTATTTGTGCCTGGCGCAGTCACCATGAGGATGCTCCAGCCTGTGGAAGCTAATGAAGTCATTCAAGAGAGGATTGAGAGCCTGCTTCTTTTTGACAGCAAATCTGTGCCTGTTATTAACTTAAGCACTGAAGTTAGTGCCCAAACCACTTGTAGAGTCAATAGATCTTTTACAGGATTATTCTGGCACTTCATTGAGGGATGCTGCTCTCTACTAACTTTCAGGCATCCTAACGCTACTGAATCGTGGTGGTATTAGCAAAGGGATACTTTGGGGGGTGCAGAGTGTTTCAGATTTTATCCTCTGACAGGTATATCCCACTCTGCATGGGATGTAGACACACCTATGTGGAGGAAAGCAGAGGTATGGAGTCCCATCTGCCAGAATTACAGCACCAGATGGACTGACTTTTTGGAGCAGGGACTGGTGGTGTGCTTCAGTGACCATGCAGAGACAGCTTCTTCAAGCTCACAGCATCAAGTCCAAAGTGGTCACAATTTCTCCACTACAGACACATTCTGTAACTTTTCCATTTCTTTCTTTAAAACAGGCGATGTCTCTGCTTGATTCAGTGGGGTTTTTCTCCTATTTCATTGTCTAGATTCCTTTCTTTATATTTCCAAGGAGGGTCTCTTTGCCTTTTCTTGTTTCCTCATGTCTCGAATAACTGCAGGGCAATGGAAATTATTATTTTGAAGTGGGATGCAAATATAGATTACTTACACTAACAGTTGACTGTGTACTGCAAGATACTTGGTCTACAATGATGTTGAACTTGTTTTATTTTAATGCTGTCACTGTTAGCCATCTGTTCTCAGAAGGTAAGCTAAGCATTTCCTACTTGCCCACAGTACTACCAGCTATTTAGTAGCTGGGAGATCTCTCCAAAACAGCGATTACACAATTCAAACACTAGCAACTTCTGAATCAAAACAAAGAATGATTGCAGGGTTCTTTTGCATGAATTGAATATATGTTGTATACTGTGGTTTAAAAACATCTGTTGGCTAGGTTGTATACAGTAAAGATACACAGAACACATGGCACTGTCATTTGCATATAATATGTCACTACTGTATTAAGAGTGGAGAAAGATCACAAAAACCTTGAAATGCCAGCAGAATGTAAGATGACAGCTGTGTAAGTCATGGAGAGCACTGTGGTAACACAGTAAACATTAACAAAAACTCTGATGAACTTGGAAAGGGCACTTGCAGTAAGTTCTCAGTAAACTAGCAAAGAGCTGGTAGCTATGTTCGGTAGGGTGTTGTTAAAATGGCCTTGAAGGAGGATAGATTGCTTCTGTATCTTCTTTTTACACTATGGTGCATGAGGAAAACTCAAGCAGCAATTTCAGGTCCCTTCCTGTTCCCCTCTTCTTTACAAACCTGCTTGGCTCTTAGTGATAACGGAGCTTTAATTATTGCCAGACCCTTCTTATTCATGGGAGCTGTGTACCAAAATCTCCATATGGCAGAGAGTGCCAAATCTAGCACATCCCTGGGAGGCTTTATGGGATGATGAAAACCAGGATGGACTCACAAGTAAGAGGTAAGAGCCAATCTCCAACGTTTGTTTTTCTGGATGAGGCTAGCCTTGGTGCACCTCCTCATCTTAAGGAGCTCTTGCACAGTTGGCTGTAGCAGCTCAGGTTGACTCACCTCCTCCAGTAAGGAGGGATCCAAGTCCTGGCATCCTCAGCACCAGCACAGTCATGCTTCTGGCCACGGCATATATCCTCAGCTCGAAGGCTGCAGCTGAACTCAGGAGCCACATACTCATGGACAGACAGTGTTGCAGCCTTGCCAAGGCATATAACTCAGTTATGAAACTGGTCTGATTTAATAATAAAAAAAAAAAAACAAACAAAGTTTGTTTTGCATGGTTTTCTGGTGATTCACTTTCAAAATTCTTTTTCTGTCATTTTGATGCTATGTTTTTCCTCAAAGCAAGGTCTGAGATTCTTATACCACCCCTGATTTCAGAGCTTAAGCATTTGTGGAAAATACCACCTCTGCTGAAGCCGTGAGGACTTTTGGCATTTCTGCATGAAATATTGCATTTTTTAGGAGTTGGGGTGAGAATGCACAACTCCAAGCCTGGCTACCAAAAGGCATTCATGAAGCCTTACCATACATGACAGTCCTCACTGAATTCCTTCTGCAGCTAGTTTTACAAAGTCAGTTCTTGAGTTATCTGTGTACATTACTGTATGGAAGGAAATTGTTCATCTGCCTTCCTCTCAATAGGTATTTTTGGTTGCTTGCTGCCCCACTTGAGATTGTTGGGAAATCCTCGAGAGCGGCAGAGCTCTGCTCAGCCGTTTTTTTCTCTCCCACTTTCTCTGAGCACGTGTCTGCCTGTGGCAACTTCAGCTTAATTGATACCAATTGAACTCTAGCCCCCATTGACCACAACCACAGCTCCAGCTCCAGAACTAGGGCCTGAAGTGGCTTCTGGCTGAGTCCATGAAAGCTTCCTGATTAAGCCACTTCAGATTTAGTACAAACCATAATTTGACAAAGATTTGTGATTTTCTGAGTTTGTTAGAAAAATCCAAGACCAACATTTGGTATTTACAAATCACAAAACAATTGTCCATGAGAGTGACTGATCTCCCAGCAATGCCTGCAGGGAACACTTCACATGAGCATATACAGTCTCTGGTGCATATATGCTGGAACAGCATTCCTACAGATGATAGTGGGGCAGGCACAGTACGGTGTAGGCAGTTTATAATTTTAGGCAAAGCATTTAAAAAGGAAGCCTAAATCTGTTTAAATTTATAGCTGCAGAGACCAGGTGTAGGGTGACAGAGTTAGTTATTTGCTCACCAGATCACCTATGCATTAACATCTTCAATTCAAGTGCAGTGATTTTCAAGCATATTATTTGTCAAAACAAAAAAGCCTATAGCACTGTTAAGTCTAATGATCAGTCCGTTAAGTCTAATACCTTAAACTGACAGTGTTGATGAGTTTAGAGGATCAGATGTTTAAAGACTCTATTAATCTGTGGAAACTCAACTAGTACTGCTGCTGACAAGATGGTTTGTACCCTTGATTCACAGTGTGAAATGCAGCTTCTCTTACACCTCTAGGCTCTTTTTACAGCTGGCGGCTGCACAGTATGAACCCAGATCACTGCTTAGGGAACAGCTTTAAAATCTACTTGCTCAGCAAATATCTGCCAGGAATTGGGCAAGAGGAAGCATGAAGGTTAGAGGTGTGCTACAAATCTGGCCCCACTCGTGTGGCTGTAAGGAGGAGTTAGCTGCCATCCTAGGTCTCCTACAGGAAGGTGTTACAACTTCTGTTTCACAGCTGGCAGGCATCCCTTCCTCCTGTCAATGCCTGGGGAGGTGGGCCATGCTATGCCACTACCAAGGCACACAGCCCTTGGGTTTTTTCACATAAACAGTCCTTGGCATGGTTTGTAACATGTTTTACCCTCATTTTTGCAGAAAATTCTCTAAGCAGTACAGTACTGCCACACAGTCACAACTCTAGCTCCTTTATGTCCCCAGTGGATCTGAAGGCATGGTTCTGAAGCTCAGTAGTGCATGACCCTCTCCAGCTCCCATACCTCTTGGACGTGCCTTGACCTTACCCACTGTGGCTCTTCCACAGCCTGTGTGGATTTCCTGCTCACCAGGCCAGTGCCTTACAGAGTTGCTACTGCGTTTACTCTGTTTGAATTGGTGGTCCTCCTTTCTGAGGATTTTGTACCAGTCAATAAGCATTAGGAGATGGTCAAGTGGTTTGAAGCATTCAGGTACCTGGGGGTGGTATCAGATCTGGTAAACAGGAGCAGCCCTGAGCACTCATAGTAATGGAGGTTTTGGGACCTAGAGAAACTGAGGTTTTCCAGGTACAGTACATATGAACTTCAGGCATCTCTAGGGCTATGCAGCAGCTGAACCATTTTGGCTCACCATCCATTCATAGAATAATAGAACGGTGGGCAGGGACATCCTTTGCTACATCAGGTTGCTGACCTTGAATTCTTCCAGTGATGGTACATCCACAATTTTTCTGGGCAATCTTACCACCCTCATTGCAAACAAAATGCCTTCTTTATATCCAATCTAAATCTACCCTCTTTCGGTTTAAAGCCACCATCCCATTTCCTGTTACTATGGGCCTTGGTAAAGAGTCTTTCTCAGTCTTTCTAGTAAACCCCCTTAATACAGTAATAGGCCACAGTAAAGTCTCCCTGGAGCCTTCTCTTCTCCAGACTGAACAACCCCAGCTCTATCAGTCTGTCTTCATAGGAGAGAGGTACTCTAGCCCTCTAAACTTTTTTGTGGCCCTGCTCTGCTCTTGCTCCAACACGTCCATGTCTTTCCTGTGCTGATGGTTCAAGAGCTGGACTCCAAGTTAGAGTAGAATAAAGAGACAGAATCACCCCCCTCAACCTGATGACCATGCTTCTTCTGATGCAGCCCAGGACACGGCTGGATTTCTGGCATGCAAAAGCACATTGTCAGCTCATGTCTAATTCTTCATTCACCAGTATTCCCAAATCCTTTTCCTCAGGGCTGCTCTCAATCCCTTCACCCCCTAGTCTGTATTGATAATAGGCTTTGTCCTAGACCAGGTGCAGGACCTTGCACTAGGCCTTGTTGAATTTAATGAAATTCACATAGACCCACTTCTCAAGCCTTTCAAGGTCCCCCTGGATGACACCCCTTCCCTCAAGTGTATCAATGTCACCCTTCTTGGTGGCATCTGCAAGCTTGATGTGAGTGTACTCAATCCCAATTTCTATATCATTGATGAAGATATTCAATAGTATTGGTCCCAGTATGAACCCTTGTGGGACAACGTTTGTAACCAGTGTCCATTTAGACATTGAACCATTTGCTGTAACTCTTTGGAAGAGGCCACCAAGCCAATTCCTTATCCATCTGACAGTCCATCTATCAAAACCATGTCTTCTCAACTTAGAGGAAATTATGTATTTTCCTTTCTTGCATGAGGCATCAAAATGTTAGAAAAAATATCCCGCTGGTACAGATGGAGCAATGGCAATCACTACTACCCCAGAAATGTCTCAGCTGAGTCTGCATTATATTCTTTATTACAATATCAGAAATTGACACATTTTCAAAATGTGAAGCTATTTCTAGGGAAATTTATATGTGTGGTTTCATGCTTATTCGTCTTACCATTGTTGCCTTCCTTATAAAAAATTCTCAATAACAACAATTTCAATCCAAAGTATGAACTAAGAGACTGAGGAAGGATATCTGACTGCGGTCCTGTGCTTGTCTTTAGTATGTTTCTCTTTTCTCTGCATAGATTCCTTGGGGTTTGGCTCTGGCATAAAAAATTAGCACTGAAATTTATTTTGACTGATATGTTTCCTTTAGTCTATTTTTCTTCTACAAGACAAAAAAAATTTTTTTTGTTAAATATTTAGAATTTTGTCCTATTTCCTCAAGAAACCTAAGCAAGTAGAGGCCCAGTCCTACATGCTTTCTCCAGTGTCATCCTCACTTGGACATGGTTCCCTAGAGACAAGGGGAACTTGCGTGAGAGAGGACTGTAAACTGAACCCTGAGAATGGAAATGCAATTTTTAAACAAGCAAAACCAAAGCATTAATGTGGTTGACATTGCTTCCCACTTTGGATTATGTATTGTATATAATCCAATTTAGACCAGTCAAGGAGGGCAAAAGACTTTTGTGAGCCAAAACCCGAGGAGGGAGATGGGCCTAAATCCTATGAGATTTTGTTTGTATTTCAGAAACTAACCAGAGAGGAAATGCACTTAAAAAAACCCAAATTCCATTACTTAGAGCTGACCTGTGATTTTTGCAGTCTCCTTACACCCAATCTGCATGTTTCCTCTGGCTTGCACGCTACTGTCTCTGAAGTTCCTGCTACTAATCACTACAATATGGAGTCTCTAGCCCCAATGTTAACATTAAATGTAGTGGCTTTCAGCTGTAGTCCTCCTAGCATAAAACCCCCGCTAAAAGCCATTTTCAGCCTCATGTCAGCAGGGACCCCAGGGACCACCAGCAACTATCTTGCACTGAATTTTGATCTGTTGCTTTTGACTTTTCCCCCTGACATATTTTTACAGTGTTTGCAGCTACAGAGATGCTGTAACAGCAAGTCAATCTCCTGCAGGTTGGCGTCTAAACTTCTGCAGTGCCCAGCACCTCCTTTGAGGTTCATAGTCAGTCCTAAGCATTTCCGTGAGTCTGTGCGTGGCTGGCAGTGAAATAGATACTATTAATGTATACAGACATGGAAACTTGAGGACATGGAAGGCCAAGGTGGCTTTTTCCATTTCAAAGGTGATATGACTCTAGTTTCCAGACTTTGACTCTACTGAAAACGTTCCCATCCAGTGCAAACTCTTTAATAATGACAGACAACTATCTTTTAGAGTGTCATCTTTTGTGATGATTGCCAGTTCATCACATTCAATTTGCCACTTTCCTTTCCCCATTGCCCTTCTGACACTGAAGATTTTCAGCTATTCCATAAAAATCCCTGAGCAGTCCTGGTGATGGATAGCTCAGAGCTAAGGTGGAGGCAGAGTTCCTGAGCTCTGGCTTCATCAAATACCAAAGCAGTGCATCATGATGTGACTGAAGACTTGAAGGGGTAATTTTTGATGTACCTCCATGCTGGTACCTGATCTGCTTGCTAGTTTAAAAGAGAAGGGGACGACTCAACTCATCTGAATGCTGAGGGTTTGATCCCTGTCTGTCACGGTGGGTGTTAGCTGTGGTGCTCAAGAGATATGATACCACACGTTCACAGGCATAGCTTGCAGTCTACCTGTCAAAAACTTCTTTACTTCAGCAGTGGTACACCCTATCCTGCCACACAAATAACATAAGAACAAGCCTGTGAAGCGGAGCCTTTCCCACTGGTACACGGTGGACTTTTCCATCTCCGTCTTCTCCCTCTTTCCTCACCCTCAGCCTGGAGGCAGAAGACAACCCTTCCCCTTGCATAGGTTATCAGGTAGGCCAGCTATCTGAGTATTTTGGTATACTTTCTTGGAGTACTTATTTAATATAATGAGATTGGAGAAGCAGGTTGCATACCTGAAACGTTGCTGTTTCTCATTTGCATTATGTTTTAAGAACTAACCTATGCTTCTCTATAAGGAAAATTTCAAACTGAAGACTCAGAGATTGAAATCCAACTTGATATTTCAAATGTGCTATACGCAATGGATGTGTATAGCAAGGAGCTATTTCTGCATGTTTACCTCCTTTTCCCATCAGTTCTTTCCACTTGTCACTGCAACTGAGACCCTTGATTCCTCATCATTTGTCTGGCAGCCAAACCAGTGGGGCTAGAGCAACTTGTTCCCATCTGGTACCACTCCTGCTCCAGGCAAGAGCACCATGAGTTCACGGGATCTCTGAAGAAACAAACTACTTCTCAAGTAATATTGGCTTCTTGATGCAGCTTTGGCTTGCTTCTGAAAGTTTTCCAGAGCTGACTGCTATGTGAGACCCAGAGATGGTGACTGGGAAAAATTCACAAAGGAAATACAGAGGCCCAAACATGTTAGAGTACTGTCCTAAGTGTTTTACGTAATAACAGGGCTACATGTGACTTAATCACAGGTGCATGAAGCCCAGAGGGGAATACAGGTGCATGTGGCCATGCATGCAGAATAGAGCTCTTTGCTTTCCTACTCAGAACTGCAGGAAGGGACCTAAGATGTGACAAGGTACTGTGCAAATCTGTGGTGTCACCAGAGAGGGACACTGGGCACTGTATGGGGACTATGTCATTCAGTAGTGGAAGAGTTGAGTGGACTAAGGCTGATGGAGAGTAAGAGGAATGAAACCAGCCCCTCTCAGCTCCCTGCTGGATCAAACCTGTCCATGCATCTCTGTGCTGCTGCTCAGTTGTTTCTCACTGCTCCTGGGAAGAAGAACAGCTTGAGGGAGGATGTTCATGCCTACTCCTGGGAAAAGAGGGTAGGCTGCCTCACACAGAGCTTGCTGGAATATTGGTTTTGCCCCAGGTTTCCAACCAACCTTTCCACTGGCAAAACTATGGGGGCAGCAACCACCAACTGCTCAGTAATTAATGGCAGCTTGGCAGGGCAACATCTTCCCCTATGGCACCTGGAGCTGGATGAGGTTATGTTTGGCCGCAGGCTGCATGGGCACAAGATAACCAAAAGGAAGTCTGAGTTAGCTTAATACATGTGTTGAAGAAAGCCATATTACGATGTGCATTGAACTGATTTAGTCTCCCCACAGATTTCCCATAAGTTTGGCCTCTTTTCATCCAGCTGTTCCTCTGACATTGTGGACAAGAGGACTACAGAGGTAGGCAGACCTCAAAGAAGACCTTCTGGAGTCCACTCTGCACGTGTCTGTGTCTTGCCCTCATGAAGGTCTGGATATGATGACCTAGTAAGTCTGCTCTGTCCCATAACACTGAAAGAGTGTCTCAGTGTGTTCCACAACATGGATGTGGTTGATGTTCCCTCCTTTTCTCTGCCTGGAGTCTCCAATTGCTCTCCTGCTCTGTCGCCCAGGAGCCTGTGTTTCTGCCAAGGCAGCTGTTCCATGTTGAGCTCTGACACTGAAAGAGGAGGGAATTTTAGTTCCCTGAACAGAAAACCCTGTGTAAATTCAGAAGTGCCAGGAAGGAATATTCTTGGCTTGTCTTTCAACTGCACTGTAAATTATGTATCTAGTGAGTGGTGAGGGGTGATAGCAAATTGCATCCAAAACCTAATCAACCAAAATTATGGTCACGACCAATAAACTAATGAACCCCTGAAAAGTCCAGCCTCCCAGGAGGGGTCAAAGTCTATTTATGCAGAGTGAGAAAAGACCCCTCTTTCACAGGCCCTGGAACAGCAAAAGCAGGTTATTCACTCACACTCGCTTTCCCTCTACAGAGCCAGGGGAAGGAACAACTGGCCCCTTTTTCCCTGTTTAATGGTACTAGAATATTTGGGGTTGAAATGAAGCAACTTTTTTATAAAAAAAGTGAATTAGGAAGGTACTTAAATATTTGTGAATTTGGGTTGAATTTTGTGAGTAGTTCCTGTTGGACAAAAGAAAAAAAAAGAAGAAAAAATAGTGGTTTTGACAGCATCACAATGTTTTATGTGGTTGCAGTATTTGTGGAATGAACATTTGGTTTCAGAACAATATTTTCTATTTGAAATGTCACCTTTAAAAAAAAACTTTTTAAGGATTTTAAAAACAGGTTATGCAATTTCAAAAAGAAGTAGATCGTTCTCTTTGAAGTCAAGGGAACCATTTGAAGTTAATCTCAGATGACTGCCTTTTCTTTTCAATTAGCTTTGCCAACTGCTGTCCTCCTCCCTTGCTGCATGCTTCACTTTGGTTTGGCAGGAGTTGCCTCCATGATTCCTGCTCCTTTCCTCTTCTCCTTTATTGCCTGTATCACTTTCTATGCCAAATAGGCATTATTCACCCAGTCCAGTTTAGGTGCCTTTGGACTAGAAAAGAATCATAAAATGTTTTTGGAAGAATATTATTTCAATTTAATTTTTATGAAAAGGAAAATTAGTGAAGCCCTTAGTTTTCGTGATCTAGTAAAACACATTGAGGGTGTTGTGGTGACCCCAAGGTTACACAGTATTCTTGCCTGATTCAAGAACAGGTAGATTTGGATCAGGAAAAAATCTTGGGTCCCTGCAGATTCAGTATTATTGGTTGTCAACATGCCAGGGGAAGCAACTTCCTCCTAATATATTCCTCTATCTAATTAAAAAGTTGGGGGTTTTTGGCAGCTCTGTGAACACTTCTAGTCATATGTTGAAGAACCAAGGGAACACAATTAGGTCTACCTATATTGTGTTTGGATGATTTCTTAGCAAGCAAAGCCTGCTTGTATCATCATTAGCACCAAAACTCCAAGTACTTCCTAAGCCTTTTGGGTAAATCACAGCACCATAGTCCAAAAGGGTTGCAGTTGCTTTCACACTTACTTCACTGGTCTTCTGTTGGACTTGGACTCACCAAAAATTTAAATTATTTCTTCACTGCTGTAACTTAGTTGCATCCTGTTAACAAAGACCACCGTGCCTTTGGGTAACAAGGAACACACAGTTATGACATTTGCTATGGTTGGCAAAATGCTGCACCCATTTGATCCCAGCAAATGTGTGCCCAGCATTACTTGTAGAGCTCTCCTCTGCATCCCAACCTTCATCTATTTTTCTTATGTATAAAAGCCCTGATAAAAGACTGAGGGAGCTGGGTCTCTTTAGCTTAGAGAAGACTGAGGGGCGACCTTATTAATGTTTTTAAATATGTAAAGGGTGAGTGTCAGAAGGATGGAGCCAGGCTCTTCTCAGTGATGTCCAATGATAGGACAAGGGGCAATGGGTGCAAGCTGGAACATAGGAGATTCCACTTAATTATGAGGAAAAACTTTACGGTGAGGGTGACTGAACAGGGAGGTTGTGGAGTCTCCTTCTCTGGAGACATTCAAAACTCACCTGGACGCCTTCCTGTGTGACCTGCTCTAGGTGTTCCTGCTCCGGCAGGGGGATTGGATTAGATGATCTTTCAAGGTCCCTTCCAATCCCTGATATTCTGTGATTCTGTGATTTTAATCCTCCCTCATTGAAATCAGGGGTGAACCTCCTATTCTGTTCAGAAGTAAAGACCTCACATGCATTCCAAGGAGAAAAACTACTTCCTCTTTACAGTTTGTACTTCATGTTACCCAAGTTAAATGATATCTAATGATATTGCACTGATAAAGTGAAAAAGAAACAGAGATAGGGTAAATGATTGCATATGAGCTGTAGCTAGAAGATCAAATGTGACCATGGCATGATTAAAAAGAGAACCTGTTTGTAACTGCCAAGTGGAGATGCGATTTTTCATATTGAATAATCCATTTGGAAACTGAGTCTGGACACACTCAAGTGTTGAAAAAAGTGACCCTTTTTTAAAAGGGGGGATAAGGAATGACTAACACTGATCTAGGCATGTGGTGGATTTTTCTACTCTTTAGGTCTTTAAATGAAAGCATCTTAATAAGATACACTTTTTTGTATTCAGGATTTTGTTGCTTTGCAAAATGACACTTTTAAATTCTCAAACAGGCATGCAGAGATTAGACTAAATACTAAAAGTGTTTCTGCTCTTAAGAATTGTGGATTTTTTCCTAAATAAAATCACTGCTGCATATGCGAGTATTGCTATATTTCTGATCATTAGAAATTATGTAAATAATTTTATTGATTGTCAAACTATGTATGTTATAAAAAACATATAAACCTTTTTCTTTTTTTTTTGAATTTACAGAGCTGCTATGTTTGTGAGCACACAGTACTGGGGGGGGTGGAATAATACTGCAGACAAGATAATCCTAGTGACTTCGTTCTATTTCTACATAAATGATCATCACTACTTGGGAGTCATGTTGTGTACGGTAATACCTCATAAAAGTGTTTCTGAATCTTCATTTTAACCCCCTTTTTTTTGTCTATAAAATAAATAACTTTTGCCAACAGTGTACTTTTACCTTGTGATATCTAACCTTTCACAAATATAAACTTTGTTGTTCATGCATGAGGAAATGTGATACTTCTTGCACTTTCCTTGCTTCCCTATTTTGTTGGAACTCAGTAAATGGCTCCCTAACTATTTCTTTATTACTTAAATCAGATCCTTTTCTTGTGTGGAAATGGGTCAGTATAAAAGCCCAAGCAAGTGAAGTCTTGCTCCTTTTGGGGCAAAAATTGCTTTCACAAAGAAAATGTAAGAACAGTACATGATTACATTGTCAATATCAAAATAACCGTTTTCTCCAGGTGGATATTAAACCTTCAATTAGTAGACATGAAAGCATTAATGAAACTGTTATTTTTCATGGAAAATCTCATACATGAAAAAGGTGATTTTCTCACAGTTCAACAAAATACCTTGTTGTCTTTTGTCCAGAAGAGGAACCATTAATAATGAAACAGTATAATACCTGTGGCAAGTGATGGCAAACAAGTTGCTCGTACAGGAGCTGAGATGGCAGGCAAGAGGAGGGAGAACAACTCAGAGGCACAGGCATGAGAACGAAACTGGCAGGCAGGAGGACGACCTGTAGGCTCCAGTTCCAGCGGAGTTCTCCAACCTTGCTCTGGGGGACTAAATGCATGAACGTGTGATGTTTGGCTCCCCCTCTTGGCGGGTTAATAGTTGGAAGGGAATAGATTAGAGCTCCTTTTCTTTTTGTTACTAAAAGCAGGTTATTAGAATTTCCTTTCCCTATGTAAATTATACACCTGGAAATAGTTTCAGTTTAAACCAGAGCATTTTGTCCAGTGATTCAACATAAAGCTATTTCATCCTTCTTTAAACAAATGGGCTCCACTCTTGTTTTGCTCTTGCTCTCTCTCTTGGAACTATCTTGCACTAGTTTCTATGACCTGTTGTTTCACATTATGAATAAATTGGTTTTCTTCACTTTAGTTATCCCCTAATCCCTTTTAGGCATATGATAGTTTTGGAACTTTATACAGTGGTCTCTGGTTAATGTACCTCTGAGAAGTCAGATAAGGCTGATCCTTATTTAGCCTGCATTCAGTAGAATTACATTGAGCTATTTTTGGCTGAGTGCCCTTTTAATTTTCCAAGCTCTCAAATGGAGTCATTTAAAGTATAAAAATGTATGAACATCTTTCCTCTGAACTAAATGGCACTCTTTTTCTTGGCTTAATTTCCTTTGGAAGTAAAAGCTATAGTATGGTTCACTGGTACCAACAATCAGTAATGTAGAGTAGGTTGCCAGACTTAAAGATTAGATAAGTATTTGAATTTCCAGTAGTGTTTTCATGGAATTATCTATATGCAGCTCATATTCTATTTTGAGAGCCCAGCTGGGCTAGCAACACTAATTATATTTCTCATCTGAAAGGAAATGATATTTGCTAAAATGGAGGGACTTGAAATGTATTTGATGTGTATTTATACTTTTTAAAAATCAGCCTAAGTGTCAATATTAAAGTTGGTCCTGAACATACTCTAGCACCTGAGAACATCTTGAAGACTAAATATTTGCACTGCATAGTTTGCTCTAAATGTCCCAGAATGAAAAAAGTGGCATTTAGTTTCTCCTAAATGAATTTTCCTTTAAGGTGAACCTATGCTCTCAGTTATTCAACACTGGAATAATAGTGACTGTTGAATAAAAATAAATTCTGCTCTATGGATAACAAAGTAAAACTGGTCCAAGCTTCTTCATCAGAGATATTCCTTGAATGCATTGACTTATTCCTGCAGACTGAGAAAAATAGCTTTTACTCCTGTCATTGTGGGAGAGCCAAGGCAGCTTGGAGAGACAGGCTCAAATTAATTTAGTTTTTAAAAAATGTTTCCTGAAACTTACATGTTTCTCAACAAATATCTCTTACAAGTAGTCAAACATTTCCCCTGTCTTCTCTTCTAAAACTTTTGTTCACCAACTGAATTTTCTCAATCTTGCTCTTCCATGAGGAGGATGCTGCTTGTACAATTCTATATTTATAATCCCAAGCCTATTAATAACTCATTTTTTCAACAAAATCAATAGTGGAATTCTCTTCCTGGCCAAGCCAGCTTAGACAACTTTTAAAGAAATATCAGTTTTGGCTCTTTCAGAAGGGATACACAGAGAGGTCCTTGGGTTCTGAGCTGAAATATTCAGCAGATGTAATCCATAAAGAAAGTCCTCAATTATTAATCTTGTTGAGTGCTAATGTAATGGTTAGAGGCATGCTTGCTCAGGATGGAAGGAAATGAAGAAATCTGGTTGGTAGGGTTCTTTTTGCCACTCTGGAAGGTGCAGGAACATGTCAACGGGCAAAGCACTTTGCCACTGTCTCTCATATGCTTTTTAGTCCTTCCAGCCAGATCTGCTGCTTGGTTGGAGTGTGTGGGAGGCATGAACCTGTTCTTCCCCTATCCCCATGTGAGGATCAGGAGCAATGAGAGTGTCAAACAATATCCGTGCATTTCAGGCCTGTTTTGGGCAGGTGCATTTCATCTCATTGGGACCAGATGAGTTAGGCATGAGGTGTTTTTTTCTTGCCAGTCTTTCCCTACACATTGCCTCAAACACCTCTCTTCAGTGGTCCTGAAGCTGGGAGCACTCTGGGATGGGGATGTCAGTGCAGACACCACATCAACTGTGGTGAACAGTGACAGTGTTAATGCACCCAGTGTGTTTCATGGGGTAATTTTGTGCCTTGACCTCAGAAGGTTAAAGTGCTCTTCAGAGTGTCTGGGGGTGGGTGGTGAGACTGTGTCTCTTTATATACTACTTGTTTTAACTCACTTCCTAAATCCTTCACTAGACCCTCAAGGGATCATTAGTTTGATATAAAGCTAATAGCTTGTGTATCTTTCCAGTATTTAAGTAAGTGGAAAAGAGCCCATTTTCCTAATCTCATTGGCATCTAGATCGTATTTTATGGATTTTATCATATGGAACTAATATTTCATTGCATTTCAGAAAGACTTTGCTTAATGCAAACCAGCATTGCTGATTATACTGGCCAATGTTTACAACATTATGAAACAATTAAGATGATACATATGCTATATGAATATGGCATAAGTAAAATATGAGCTGAGCAACATGGTGGTGAACAGGACACTCTTTAAGGGACACCCTTTGCTGAATACTTGACTGAACAAAGTGGGATGGGGACATAAGAGCTGGGAAGGTGCTTCTCTGTAAGCCTGAGGTTCGTGTACATAGAGCATGTTCAAATATGTACAAGAGACAAAACTGTGCAAAGGTCCTTATCAGAGCTGTCCCTTCTGGAAAGCCTTACTGAACTCCCACAGAAGTTTTGCCCTTCCAGTTCCAACTGTGTGCCTGAGACCAATGCTAAAGCCATAAATATTGCTCAGAAAATTCGTCAGGTTTTGCACTGTTGGACTTATGGAAGAATGTGAGTTTGTGAGGCTGTAAGGCATGGAGACATGAGAAGGGTTCTACCCTGGGAAGTTTTCTGGGGGTGGTGGAGAGCAATGAGAACAGGGTGATGTCTGTGGGAATGAGACAGCCTCCCACTCAAACTGACCCATGCAGGGTCCTCCCAACAGTGTGCTAGGTTTCAGCTCCACAGGCAGAGGCTGAGAGAGAAACAGACATACATGCACACAGCCAGACCCTCGGTTTGTGCCCCAAGATCTTTCATGCAAACAAGGGCAGAGAGCTTCCAAATAAAGGTGTTGGAAGGGGAACCCTCAGGTGGTTTACTTACTAAGTGGCAAAATAGTAGTTTGCATGCATTTCATCTGCTGATGTGTTTGATGGGCACTTCTCCACACACTAAAGGGCAGTGGCAAGGTAAGTTCCCCAGTTCTGCACACAGAGCAAGTTAGCCCAGTATCAAAAGTGGAAAATATTGGGGTCAGAGAAAGAACAAACATAAAGAATATGTCTGCTGGTAAATGATCTGAGTAAAAGCTGACAACGAATTTAGTGCATGTGCCCTGTGCAACAGTTTTAGCATTGCAAGAACCGTGTGTCCCGTGCATGGTGCCTGGCAGGAGTTTAGCACTGACGGTCTCAGGGCACTGCCTGCTCTCCTGAAGGCACTAACCATACATCTAAGCCTAACTCGACTGCTCCTATTTCTGTAGTCTTGCAGCAGTTTCATGCATCAAAGTCCTACTGCAGTCTTTCCTCCTCTTCACCTTTGTTGCCCAGGGATCTTGTGGGACTCCAAAAGTCTCTCACTTCATTTCCTTTAAGCAGATTACTTCTGGACATTCAGCTGTGGGAGGGGAATGGGATTCTGGCAACTTTAATGAAGTCCAAGGGTATTTAGGTTCAAGTGATGACAAATGAGTGTAATTAATATATTAAAGTATGAGTCTGTAAGTACTCCCACCCTCAGAGTAGTTTTGCTTGTTTTTAAATACGGTTTCAAAACATAATTCATTATGTGATCTGAGGGGATGTCGAGCCAATTTCCACTTGGATCCACGTCCTAGAGGACTGCAAGGAACGTGTTATTCTGCCTAGCACCAGGGATAATGCATGCTTCTCAAACTGAATTCATATGAATTGCTTTCAAGTAGCCGTACTCAAGCAAGCAGCTGGTTGGACTAAAAGCCCCAGAGAAGGCATATCTGAAGTCCCAGGCACACACAGAGTCAGATCTGTCCCAGCTCTTCCTGGAGGTTGCTGCTTTCACTCAGACGCAGCTTTTTGCTTGTTAGCACCACCAGCCATGGCAGAAGACACAACTCCTGTACTTGACTATCTGGTTAAAAATGTCAGGGTATTACACTTTCTAGTCCCAAACTTGGTCCCAGTGGTTGCATTAAAAACTCTGGCAGAATTCTGAAAGTGAATGAAGACATGGATTTCACTTCAAATATTTTCTTTAATCTTTAGGATTAGCTGATCTTTGATCTTTATTATTTGCTCCATTGGTTGAAAGCATTTACCCCTGTAAGAAACAATGCGTTTGAGTTGCACAAGATCTTTTGCTGATGGAGAATTGGCATACGCATCTTTTACCTTTCTGGATTAATCTTTTATTTCCTGGGTCTCAGGTTGTTTAAAGCACATAATGCAGAGGGAGAGTCAGAGCAGGAGTTTGAATTACCCTTGATTGCTTGTATCTCCAGAGATAATTTACAGAGTCTGTTCCAGCTGGCATCCTACATTGATGCCGTAGTAGTAGTGTTCCAACATCCATAGGGTAGGAAAATTCTCCTGCTTACCTGGAAAATTATGGCACAACAAAGCAATGCTTGTTAATATATCTGTAGCCCATATTATATTTCCCCATAGAGAGGCACTAAAGCATTAACCACTCTGTGAATGAGCCCCAAACCAGGAAGGATGACTCCTTTATGCAAACAACACTCTTTAAGAGCCTTAAGTTATTTTAAAACTGCTGCAAGTGCATGCCATCTTGACATTTTTTTTAGAGAGATTTTTCCTTTTATTGGTTTTGCTTTACACTTACACACAGAATTTGAAAAGGCAGACTGGAATAGAGGGAGCAAATATTTTAATTAAGGCTTCTTAAACTATAGAGTGCAAAGTACAAATAGTCAATAGTTGGGCATGCAGGTCTTATGATCAATCTAGCTCAAAAATTAAAAGTCCTCCAAAATTTTCATGCACCATGCTATACAGTGTGGGCAAGTACTCTTTACATTGCAAGTGCTTTAAACCACACAAATCTAACCTCCTTCAATTAAAACTCTGAAAATGCCCCAGAACAAATAGCTATAGTGATTCAGTGTGGAAATCAACACTATAAAAAACGTTCCCTGAACAGTAGTAATTGCAGTATATCTCTCTGGTCAGTTGTGTAAAAATAATTATTTTTTTTGTTTCCAATGAAAATTAAAATACCAAGTTCTGAGGTGTGCACTTGTGGTCTAATAAAATATTCACTTAGACTTGTAACAAAAATGGAAATAATAAATGTATGCGAATTCTGAAAAATGTGACTTTGTACCATTCAAAATATTTAATCACTGTTGTTTATCCAGAAAGAAATATTGGAAGGTCTTTGTTATTGAGACAACAGGTGTCTTCATAAAATCCTGGAGGCAATTGCAAAATACAGCCTGCACACAGGACAGATTCTAATTACAAGAAAATTATCTATAACTTCAGTCTGGAAAGGGCTCAATAAGACCACCCCATCCTCCCCAGCCCTGTTGTGTCTGCTAGTTGCAATATATGCTCCGTAGGACATGAGCGGGCAGTGACCATGCAGCTGCACAGCCTCTCTAGCACGTCACAGTTGGATGTTACAATTGCAGGCTACAACCACACTGAAATTATTTGCTTGATATTAGCCTAGGACTTTCTGATCTGCATCAACAATTTGATCTTGAGATCTTTTCTCCAATATGAGAGGCAATGAACAACCCAGGTATTTGCTATGTCTACTGTAGCTGAGCAGATATAGCAGCTGCCTATTGGGCAGTTGACACTTCAAATCCTGGTTTTGTATACTCAAACCCTTCAACATATTAACCTCTCAATTGATGTTTACTGTAATTTTGTCTTACCTTTTGGTTTTGGATGTTTTGCAGTTGCTGCTAAACCCAAGCTTTTGATTTCCCAGTGGCTGGGACAGGTACATTGGAGAACTTTGAAGAGTAGGGATGAAGGTTGGACTCGATGATTCCAAAGGTCTCTTCCAACCTAAATGATTCTATGACTCTATGGTTACTCCATTTGCAGAAATATTCAAATTCCAGCTTAAAATGAAAATGGCTAATACTTGAAATTTAGTCTATGTCAGACAAAAACTAAACCAACAGAAAATGTGAAAACCATGAAGTTTTCTCTTAACAGGGCTAATGATGCAGCTGCCAAGGTTTTTGCATAATTTCACAGAGACCTGCCCATGTGAAGGTGCATCCACATCCTAGAAATAATGGAACCTTTCACTGGTTTCAGCAGAGCTGGGATCAGCCTTTTCGAGGCATTGACATTTCTCCTCTTCATCAGGCTTTGTTCCTTGGGCAACTTATCAAGCAAGGCTCATGTTTACATTGTGCCACGTAGAAATCGTTGTTCATGCATTGACATGAATTTAGCTGCTGCAGAGAAAGAAAGTGAAGCACATTGTCCTCCAGGCAATGGGACCAACCTCTCTGCTTCATTGGATAATCATAAAAGCTGATTTGCTGATTTGACAGTTTCTCCTACTTTTTTGGTTCCCTTTGCTTCAGAGGATGGCTATAGACAGTTTGGCTGGTTGACTTGGGCTCATCCAAGGAGGTGGACTTGTCCCAAAATAGCCATATTTTCTAGGGTAATACCTCATATTCAAGCCCTTCAGCACAAAGTTCAGGCTTCTGTGAGTTTATTGTACTGTCCTTGAATGTTTCCCTCACACCCTTTTCAGATACATACTAAACTGTTTCCTAAATCAACTCCAGGCCACACTACCAGCCTCCCTCATTTGTTTCTTTGCTGTTGGCACCATGCAAGCAGCACTAGCTTGTGGTTTCATGAAATAGACTCATTTATTACTGAGTGTGATGGTGATGATACCACCACCCTTTACTTACGTTGAATGCCTCGCAGCTGTCTGATCTGACAGATTTCTCGTTCCTCTGGCAAGACTTCACGAAAGGCACAATGCTGAAGATGAAAGGTCAATGCCATATAATGGATGAAAACAATGAGTAGCAGATTAAACTAGCTTTCTGGTAAACAGTGCCATTACTTTCCAGTAAATAATGTCATGAATTACTCGATGAATAACATAAGTAGTGAGATAAAAACGATACTCATTAAATGATGGAAAATTAAGCAGCTTTATAAGCTCAAATATGCCTTTGGTTTTCTTTCCACTATGATCTAGTCCTTGAAATATTTACCAACAGGTCATTTTAGCTAGGTTAACTAATGAAATCTCTGTACGAGTTTAAGTTAAATTCAGCCTGCTGCAATAGTACTGCTAAAGCAGCATTGTCTCTAGATGTACAGGGGATGTGAGACAGTACAAGGGATGCAGCCTTTTCCAAGTGGCACATCAAAAAGACCTGGAGCATCCCCCCTCACTCCAGACCCTCCTGAGAGCCATCCTCACTACTTGCATCATTCAAGTCATTTAAGCAATCATTTCAATTTCTGGTGCAAGTCAAAAGCATCTCCCCGGCTAGCAAATAAGTAGTGAAAGTTTCTTTGCAGAGGTAGGAGCTTTTCTATGGTTTTGCTTCCAGGGAAAATTAGAGCTGTCATGGTTGCTAGCCAGTACAACAGGAACAAGTCTCTTCTGCAGTGGGAAGGAATTGCCAAAAAAGAAAGATTATCTCCAGCCTAAAATACTCAATTCTGTTGTCTTTACAGATGTAGAGAAGCCAAAATCAAGGGGGAATCATGAATGAAGAACGGGGGGAAATATAATCTGGTCAAGTAAGAAAACATATTTAAACTAACTGTCTTTCAAATAACTCCTCAGTAGAGCTCAAAAAGTCCTAGAGAGCATTTATGACCCAGTGCTGTTAGTATGAACAGGCTCTAGACAGCACTTCTAGCAGACATAGTGGAGGATTATAAATATAGCTTTTCAAAACTGAACTCGACAAGCTGAGAAAGGAATTATAACAAGTAGTTGCTAGTGACCTTGAGGAGATTCAATTTAGTAACCCAGCAAGGTCCCTTTCAGTTCTGTCACAGCACTTAAATCCACTTTGCTTAAGTATGATTTGGTGTTTTTATTTGCTTTCATGAACATTTGTGCCAAAGAATTTCCGTTTGTGCAGATGCATAGGGCATGATTGTTGTGGATGTGTGCATATGTGCCCCTGTGTGCAGGTACTTGCAGAGAGGGCTCTGTGTGCTGGGCTCTGTCCTCTCCCCTTCACCCTGAAGCTTCAGTCACTTAAGCAGAGAGAAGAAATAGGCAGTTGCATGGTACTTAGGAGGATGGTGATTTATTCTGGAAAATAAACCAGCAAATAGTCAAATAGAAAAATGCCATGAGAGATGGAGGTGGCAGCTCGGTGGCATCCGGTTTGCACAGTGTGGGTGTATTATCTCTAGTATACTCATGAGTAAAGATTTTGGCAAAGCTGACCATGGCTCTGCAAGTGCAAACTGAGACAAGGCATCATGAAGGCCACCTCTTGGCCACCACACCCCTGCCCAGGCTCTTCTGCAGTCTCATATGGGACCCTAGCCCCCAAACAGCATCTTCATCTTTGTCTGGTGAACACCAGCCAGCAGTCAAAACCTGCTAATGAATAATCCCTGCCAGAACAAAGGGCTTTTTTCCCTGGGCAAATGGTGCTTAAAAGCCTGCTGAGACTCCCTCTCCTCCCCTATCAGATGGGGCTGAAAATCAGCTGAAGAAGTTAATCCGACAAACAAATATTTATACAATATCATTGACCAGTGCAGCCCAAGGTCGCTGTGGAAAATAACAATGCTGTACATTTTTATAAACATCTTTTCTTGTATCTTCTTCTTTAGAAATTACACTGCATTTGCTTTCAAAATTATTTTCAAGGAGGGCAAGGAATGAACCACAAAAACATACATCGTGCAATTATAATTCATCTCCATCGTAACCAGAAGAAGTAGATCTGCAGGGATATTTTTTCATCCAAACTGGCCTCCTTTAATATTTCCATCTTTTTCCATCTTTTCCTAATAACCAAACACAGATCACAGAAAGAAGGGAGTTTGCTATTATTAATTTCTTCTTTCTGGCTGCAGTGGGGACCTCTGTTTATTGTTTGTTTTAGAATATATAATAGCTTTTCTTCCTTACACGGCTGTTTGCTGGCTTCTGCTTCCTCAGGACATGTTACCCTCAGTAGATGCAAAGAGTTTGAATGTTGGGAGAACTCTAGTCAGGATGTCTTTTTTAATTGTCTGGAGATCTATACCTAGAGCCCCTCTCTTACTTTTCTTTCTGGTCCCCTCAGTGTGTATGGGGGAAAGTGGCTCAATCCATCACCCAAACACCAGGATATTTTTCCAGCTCCTCAGCAAAGCCCTTGCGATGCCTACACATTTTTGGCAACTGCCACCTGATTTTCTGTGCCTTTCACCCAAACAATTTCCTTTCAGTGCATAATTTCATTCTTGCTATCTGCATTCAGAATTTGTTTATCCTGCCTAGAGGTCCAAGCTGTGAAAGTCCTTTGAGATAGATGCTGTCAAACTTAAGAGCAGGACAATTTTTGTATCGAAGAGTGGATTAACCTGTGCAGGAGACAGTTTGTCTTCTTTCTCCCATGGGAAAATCAAGACTTTCAGGCTTGCTCCTTAGCTACCTTAAAGAGTGTAAAATCTAGTATAAGCTAGACTTGTCTCATTTGGTAGATGTCCCAAGAACGACTGATTGTGCCTGTCTCATGGCGAGGATGGCACATATCTCTCCATGGAGATACATGCCTCTTTTTCATGTCCAGTTTAGACTACACAACTAGCTTCTAGAAGGGTTAAAGTGGGTGAGACGACTCCTGCCCCTCATGGTTTGTCCACAGTTGGATGAGAGGTGTGTGCCAAAGGTGGTTATGACGCCAGGAAAGCCCAGGTCTGGGTCAGTGGCTCACAAGCCATCCCTGTTTTTTTGCAGCAAGGTGCACCCTCGAGACCCCTGAGGAAAACATTGGCAGTGCCTGTTGCCTTCTGGCAAGGTACTTGCAAAGTCAATAAATAGGGGAACTTGCAAAGTCAGGCTTAGCCAAGTAAGTATGACTTCTGTTACTTGCTCTATTCAGACATTTTAAAATACTAAATTCTCCACTTGATGTTTTCTCTCAATTACCCTAAATCATTAAAACTATAAAAGAAAAGTCTCCACCAATCTGGAAACAATAAATCTCAACACTGGAACACTAATTGGGTTTCCAAACACCCTCCTAAATAGCACTTAATTTGAATTATGGACACTAGCTGCAGCTGTGTTCAAATAAGGACGACAAACGTGGTTCCATCACACTGGGGCGTGACTGCAGATTCACAGATTTATCCCTGAATCAACGGGTCATTTCTAACCACCGTGTTAGCAGAAATCGACCACTGTCAGCCCTGTTTGGAAATGCTGCTGAGACTGCCCCAGAAACTCTGGAATTTCCTGGCACAAGATTTACCCTCGTAGAGTCAAACTGCATCTGTTTGATGGTGCAGCCAGTAACTCTGAATTATCAGCTGTGCAGTAGGTCGGCAGTACCCTTGGCAGTGGAAAATGTGCTGCATACAATAGAATGCAATATATTCTAAAGAAGTTCACATCTATTCATGCATGTATGCAGTTCAAAATATGTCAATGGAAAAGAGCCAAGAGACATCTTTGATGTTACTTTTATGTATTCTAAAATCAGGTTTGAAATAACATTTTATCCAGAGTTAATCTTGCTCTACCCATGAGGGTTTTTAAAGGCTGCCTTCTTGTTATGATAATTCAAAAAAAACCCAAACCAAAACCAAAGGAAAGAGTACCTTTCTCAAACAAAAAAATTAATTAGAAATTAAACATTCTTAACAATCTCTCCATACTTTCTAGATCCTAAATGCTGAAAAGCAGAAATCTTTCCACAACTCCAGTGTCTCCTTAGCTTTCTGTATAATAATAATAAAAACAATTTAAAAATCTCTTCAGCTCCCATGCCCAGTCTGGCTCAGCTCAAGGAATCTCTAGCTCAGATTACAGTAAACCCTCCTGTATATCACTGGATCATTACTGAACTGTAAACAAGAACCCAAAAATACACTCATGTTGCAGCTGTGCTTGTGGCCAAACATGAATGTGCTATTACTTTAATATGACTCTTATAAGCATGAACAGATTCACATCTTCAGGCAGGAAAGCATCCCATCAGTGGTTTCTTTGCTGTTGATTTGTATGCATGGCTCTGACTCTTGCTGTGACTGCCACAGCCAAAAGGAGAACCAGATCTCCATTTCACTCGGCCTTGCATAAATAAAAATATCATTAAGCACTATTTAAAATATGTTACATTTAACAAATCGGCATGAAATCTCTCAAAATTTATTGCACTTGGCAATAATAATAAATGTGGTCTATATTCTATAAATCAAAAACATATTTGCTGGAGGTGGTGCACTTGAAATCAGTTCTAACCATAATTCTGCTCTTATTACTATTAGGAAGTGTTTTCTGCTGTTTTACTGGATACATGTCGATGGGAGTGACTACAAGATATATTTTGGTCAAACTATATTATCTCTCCTCCCACCAGATGGGAAGTACTTTATCCTCATTGAAAAATGTCATCTTGTATTGATTATCAATCACAATAAATACATTATAAGGGCTTGAATTGGTTCCTTTACTTAAAAAAAAATAAATTCAGAGACAGAACAATGGGTACAAATAAATATTGCAAAATGCTTTGCCATTTTACTGTGAAAAGTCTTTGGCTGAAGTCAGTAATGTCATCCTCTTTAAACCTTACATGTAATAAATTGTTACTAATTTTTTACTTTCTCTAAGATGAACGTTTTAAAGGGCTGTCACAAGCCACAAAGCTTCATTCCAGATGTGCTGGTAGGTGCAGAGAGGTGTGTCAGTCTGTGATCCACTGATGTTCCAGATATGGCATTATGTGGTGCACAGGAGGATCCTGTTTTCCCTCTGTGTGTAATGCTGCAGCTTGTTCATACAGATCAACAAAAGGAAAGAGTATGCAAATCATGGATTTTTATCCAGATATTTGGAGTCCAGCCTTTCTACACTTTCTCTGAGCACCTCCTAAGCCATCCAGACACAAGTTCCTTATAATGGTGAATCCCTCCAGGCTCCTAGACTTTCAGGTAGAGGCATTTGACTTGACCATCCAAAGGCCCAAATCAGTCCTGGGTCTGACTTTGTTTCCAGGAAGATATGAATACAGACAAAACTAGGAAGGCAGGAGGATATCCTGAGATGCAGGAGCCTTTGGAAATGGAAACTAGAGAAGGAATCTGCTGAATTATATCCATTTGTTTAAGCCATACATTAGCATTAACCCACACCTATAATAGCCTAGAATCAGTCAGAGACTTGTGCAAAGTTTACTGGTGGAAGATCATAGAATCATAGAATAGTTTGGGTTCCATATATCTAGTTGTATTTCTTCCTTATATCTAGTCTAAACCTCCCCTCTTTTAATTTAAAACCATTACCCCTTGTCCTATTGCAACAGGCCCCGTTGAAAAGTCTGTCCCCATCTTTCTTATAAGACCCCTTCAAGTACTGAAAGGCTGCAATAATGTGTCCCTGGAGCCTTCTCTTCTCCAGGTTGAACAACCCTAAGTCTCTCAGCTGGTCCTCATAGTACAGTTGCTCCATCCCTCTCATCATTTTCATGACCCTCCTCTGGATCTGCTCTAAAAGGTCCATGACTTTCCTGTGCTGAGGATTCCAGAGCTGGATGCAGTACTCCAGGCAGGATCTTAGCAGAGCAGAGCAGGGGGATAGAATCACTTCGCTCAACCTGTTGGCCACGCTTCTTTTGATGAAAGCCAGGACAGAGTTGGCCTTCTGGGCTGTGAGCACACATTGCTGGCTCATGTCCAGTTTTTCATCCTCAAGTACCTCCAAGTCCTTCTCAGCAGGGTTGCTCTCACCCTTCAGATCTGTGTTTTAAAAACAAAGTAAAGCTCAGGACTTGGTCCTCAAACTTCCCACTGGAATAACCTGCAGCTCTTTAGAAATACATTTCTATCCTGTGACCCTTAGACTCTGTAACCCTTTTGTTGCTCCCACCCAGGCCAGCTCATTGATGCTGCCTTTGCACACTCAGAGGCGAGTTCAAATTGCAATGTGGTCTAGTGGGAGGTGTTCCTGCCCATGGCAAGGGGGTTGGGATAGTTGATTTTAAGGGTCATTCCAACCCAAACCATTCTATGAATCTGTGATTCTAAGTTACATGGCAAAACTTAGGAATCAAGATGTTAGACTGTGTTACTGCTTTTAAGTATTTTAAATATATTCTCTTACCATGAAAGGTCATTTTATGTTCATTGTTAAAACTGTCATGACTCATTTTTCTAAATTTGTGGGTTTAAAACCAAGCCAACTGTTACACTTGCTCCTGATGGTTATGCTAAACAGGTTTCACTACCTACCTTGTCCTTTCTGTTATGTATTAACGTTCTTACCCCCTCTTCTTCATTGAAAACACTGCAAATGTGATATGATGAATCTGTTGTCAGGAAGCTGTCATTTGTTTCAGTTTCATATTCCTCACATGAAAAAATGTTGGAGATCAGATTATGTACTCACAAACACATGCCCTTCTCCCTCTGTGCTTCTTTATAGCAAGGCTGATTTTGACGAGCTGACCTCAAGTCAGCAGAACCCTTACATGTGCTTATATTTAGATTTCAAAAGTTTTTTTATTATGCTGCCTTTGCATTCTCTTCTGTACCTCACTTACAGTGAACAATAGAAATAAAGCATTTCAATTGACTGGATATATTTTAATAAACATTGCTACAGAGAAGAATAAAGACTACTAATTATTCTAAAAATATACATATTTTTTACATCCCTACTTTTCTTTGACTTGAAAAAGAGTATCCTATCACCTTTGTTACTGTCTCGCATCCCATATTTGCTTGGTTTCAAAGGAGTCTTTTTGATCAACACTCTATAACCTCAGATACACAGTTGTCCTCTTAAGAATCATGTTTTGTCTCTCCAAAACATTGTGAACAACACCACTGGGGTGTTTACTCACTTTGCTGGTTAACTTTCCCCTGCACTCACACCACTTCATTTTTGCTGTAGTGGATGGGATTTGGACCCATGAATGATCTAATGTAAAAATTGTGGCATAAATCATACTATCAGAATGGAAAACAAGTGAAAAAATAGCCCTAAGAATTCACTACCTTGTGAAAAAGGCTGGGTGAAGGGTAGATGGTTTTAATAGGTGCTGACTTCTGAAGTGAAATGTAGCTTGGCTGATGAAAGTAATGGGTTCAGGAAATATGTCCATAGTGAAATATGTGGATGTATGGAAGGACTGGATATTCTTCCCAGATAAACTTTCTTCCCAGATAAACTTTCTTGATATTAATGACCACATTTTTAGCATTAAATGACTATTCCTTCCAGATCTGGGACAAAATCCAGGAGTTTCGTTGCACTAAGGTATGTATTTAATTGGCATCTTGACCTGAGGCCAGAATTAAGGGACTCCTTTGATGCGCCTTTGGGCAATCAGGGGGAGGAAGAACACCTCGCCCTCGGAAACATGCCATCACCCAGCTACAATCACTCCCAGCTCCTCTTCCAGGAGCTCCTTGCTGAAACGTACCATGTGCTATACTAGATAAGGGCAAGAATTTCAGGGATTTTTTTCAAATGATTGAAGAAGTTGCATCATCGCTAATACATCATCTGTAACACAGCGCTCTCTGCCAAGGAAAATCCCACACAATCACATAAAGGCAACAAGCAAAGCAACAGACATGAGCAAACCCAGAATTCCTGAATGCCTGCATTCGACTGCTACTGTTGCCTGCAACACAGACTCTACATGAAAGGTCCCATATGCTGATCCATACATTATTTAGACATCTAAGCTGCTTACCCACAAATCAAGGCTGGGCAGTGCAGAACCCAGGTTGCCTGAGTAGAAGAGGCAGGCACCCAAGCCAGAATGCTGGCCCTTGCCACAGTGTGCTCAATTTAAGGATAGAAAGGGAACTTGGGATACTTATTGAAAGTTTATTTTCATATAAGTGGGAAGTGATACAAGCTTACTTAATAGAAGAGTATTTTAAGAAAGAAAGGTACTTTGAAAATTTGTATGTGTTTCTTTCAAAGTTTCTTTATATGTTTAATGACCATTGTAATAGACTATATCTAATAAGTCATAGAATCATAGAACCATTTTGGTTGGAAGAGACCCTTGGGATCATCGAGTCCAACCATCTGCCCTACTCTACAAGTTCTCCCCTACACCATATCCTTCAACACCACATCCAATCTACTGTTAAACACAGTCAGGGAGGGTGACTCCACCACTTCCCTGGGCGGCTGATTCCAGTGACTGACCGCTCTTTCTGTGAAGAATTTTTTCCTAATGTCAAACCTAAACCTACCCTGTTGCAGCTTGCAGCCATTCCATATCTTACCCATCAAAGCCACTGAGGATAAAAATGGTCTGGTGATGTGGGGCAGCATTTAAAGAGTTCATCCAACAAGTGGGAGCCCAAGGCTGAATTTCCTCTGCAGCTGGAGGAAGGCAAGCTTCAGACTTCATCCTTCTTTCAGGGGAGTCTGGGATGTGGGGTGGCAGGTGTGCACCATCTCACATACCAGGACCATGCTGCAGGTCAGGAGGGGACTTATCCATCTTGCTGCAGAGAGGGAGGAAGTGAGAGGCAACTCCTTGGCTTTGTCTGCTGGGTGTTCAGCCCTGGGGCTCTCTGCTTTCAGTGGAAATACCCTACTTGTGGTGTTTTTGCAGAGCAATAATGAGAAATAGGTCTGGGAGAAGGGCTAGAGGGGCCAAGGCTAGTCTGATCAGCATGAATGCCCTATGCAATGCACAGTAAAGTGCTCTCTACCCAGTGTCACAGCTCCCACTGGAGGCACTCAGAAGCCCACACAAATATGTATACACATAAGTCTCTGCCCTCCTGGCTAGACTTAGAAGCCTGGAAAGGCCTCCCAGAGCATCTACTCCAGTCCAAAGCTCCAACATAGGAAGAAATACATACCTTTGTCATCCTGATGGATGTTGGTTTGGCATATCCTTAAATCTCCCCCAGCAAGGGACATTCTGCAGCTGTCCCAAGTAATCTGTTGCAGGGCTTCATTGCCTTGCTGACAGAAACATTATGTTCTTCTCTCTAACCAAAACCTTTCTTGCTGCAATTTAAGTCCATTACAGCTCATCCCAACCACAATAGATAGAAAGAAGAAATTATTCCCTTGTGGTCCCCGGAAGCCTTTTTTATCTTTGATATTTGCTGTCATATTTTAGTCTCAAGATTTCCTCCTTCAGGGTAAGTAACTTCAACTTCCTGAGTCTTCCTTTCCTTTGTTTTCCAGAGCCTAATCATTCACCAGATTAAGAGTTTCTCTTCATTCATATCTACCTTGAAGCACGGCACAGCAACAGGAGGAAGCAGTCCAGCAGAGGCTTTGCCGGAGCTGAGAGAAGCAGAAAGAATATTGAGCCTGGCAGTTAAGTCTGATAAAGTCAGTCCAGCAATGATGGTCACCGTTCATATGTCTGGGTGCAGCACTGGATCTTCACAACTCAATGCACACACTCCGTGCGTAATTCAGTACCAAGGAGCATGTGATCCACTGCAGTCCTTTTCTGCAGAAGAGCTCTCAAGCCAGTTATTTTGCAGATGTGTTTCAGCAGTTGGCTGATGAAAGTATGTTATAATGCTACCTGTTTAATGTGTCTTAAAATACTATAGGTTTTATAGCATACTGGTTTTTTTTAGACTAAATCTTCAGGCCTTCTGGAAAACCAGTCCTGTCCTCCAGTGTACATGAAGTCCCTCCAAGTTTATGTGACAGCTTATTTGAAAAGCATTTGAGCACATTAAGCCCAATCTTTCTAGTGCATGCCAGCAGGGAGGAGACCACAGACCACAGACCACAGACCACACACTGCAGCTGTTTGGACACGCTCACTTGAGTCCAAGAGATGGAGGCTCTCCAGTACTACCTTTCTGGAGCCACAGTGCTGGTAATCAACCTGCCCCTCTGAAAAGCACAAGCAAAGTTCCAGAGCAAAGGTCAACCCATGGTCAATCTATGTAAAAGTAAAATCCTGTTTAAGAAAAAATCAATGTTTTTGCCTTTTCATGTTTCCACTACAAACATTACATCAGGGGAATTGAAGTCAGGAAAAGAAGAATTAAAAATTTGCTCAGTGATTCTAATATACCCAAAAACTATCGGGAAAAGAAAAAAAGAGGTCTGAAGCAGCATAGGAGCAGCTCTGCTTTGTGTGGTGAGTGTGAGACAGTAGGAGTTTCTCAAGAGAAAACAGAAAAAACACACAGAATACACATTATCTCTGAGGTCAGAAAGCTCCAGACTATGCAGTAACATAACATATATTTACTAATTTAATGAGAAAAATGTTGGCTAAAATCTTTCTGACATTTTCTTTATACCTCTTATTTGTCTTAAAATATTTTCAAAGATGCTATGTGATTACAATTGATTAAGTTTCTTTGTTTAAGCAGTAGAATATCTTTACATATTCAGCTCTTCAGAAATTTGTGTCCAGAACTCAAAGCTTGCAGGTCAGACATACTTCAAATCAGGAGGATTGAAGTACTAGGAGGAACTTCTAGTGTTCACCAGGAGCACTCACTGAAGGTTTTCCATGGTATGAATTGTGCCATTAGGCATCAAGATCTTCTGAATCTCAAATATGGTATTTTTCCCATAGCACAAATCAGAAGCAGTCTTTAGCCTTTTGTCATTACTATTTTGAAGATCACAACTAAAACAAGTGAGGGACCCAGTATAACTAGGAGCAGAACAATTCTCAAGTTGTCTCTTTATTGACAGCAAAGAGAAATTTTGTTTAATTACCTAGTGAAAAAAAAAATCAAATTTTTATTTCTTTACTTTCGCATTTTGGCTTTCAAACTTCAACAATGAGTTATTGTCTGTCTCTTCTATACTGCCCCGGTTAATTAGCTAATTTCTGCCCATTATTTCAGAACTTAAAACTAACCTTCCATAAGATTTCATTTCAACATTTCAGTACCTCATGATACCAAAATGTTTCTAAACTCTGCTTTGTGACACAATGACTTTCAAGTGCTTCTTCAAGAAATGACTGAAGATATTTCCCAACTTTGTTAAGACAAGTAGATAGGGAGAAATGCCTAAACATTACAGTTAGTTAGAATACAGGCTAAAATATCTCATTTAATCCCTAAATAAAGTACTTAACAACCAAGAAATACATTTCTAGTATAGCATCTTAGTTTGCGTTCATAAAAAAATATAAATGGCATGGTATACCCAGACATTCAGATGTTCATATATGTAATGAAAATTAGAAAATATTAGCGCTTTTTTCTTAAACTCTGCAGTTAAGTGAGCCTGTGCAATCAGGTACTAACAGCAATATTTTGGGCAGAGGTGATTCTAGTACTGTCTTTCTACTTAACTCCCCAGAACTTGCAGGTGTATACTCTGGGACTGCTGTTGTTAGTCTGTTTTGTAAAAACCTTCAGTCTGAAGAGATTTAGTACATTTCGGTACTCTAAAGTATATTAAGAGTACTGAAAGGACAAAAGTATCCAGGGAATATGACACCAGCCTTTAAAACTCTGTCCCAGTCTCTTGCATTTTGCCTTGAATTTGTGAAATTGCAGTTTTACAGCTAATGTGACTGAGACCTGGTGTGGAATTTGGACCTGAACGTGGCCCTCCATGCAACTGAAGAGTTGACACACGTGTGTGCAATCATATGCCGCCCCTTTGATATCTCCTACGGCAAACCCTGCAGCAGTATTATTATAACCATACATAGCTACACATAGTGTCTGGAATTCAACCAGCAGCCAGATTTGAAGGATCATCCATAAAAGTTTCACATAGCTAAAGAGAGCAGTCAACCCACTCTTAATAAATTTAACATTTTCACAGATTCTCTGGTCAACTTCACGGTCTAAGGTACTCTTTAAAGAGACATATACATTTATATGTGTGTACACAGGTCACCTGGAAAATGTCCAAACCCTTCCTTAAAGCAGTCAGACACAAATTTCTAGATGTATTAAGAAAGATATGTGTGCCGTAGTAGTGATATTGCTCACAGCACTGAAGATTTATTTGGTGTAGCAGTGGGTTCAGCAGAATTTCAGACCTGCAAATATGTCATAAGATAAGCATGTCAAAGGCTGTAGGTATGTCAGGTAATTTGACTTGTACACCTATCTTTGTTCTGGCATCTGCCCGGTTGTGATATACACAAATGATATTGCCGAGGGAGTACTGAAGATCTGACTGGTACTGGTACCAGTTAAAGTGAAACACAAAATGGTAAATATTAACTGTCTATCTGCTTGGTTTAGAGAAGTCAGGCAATGTATTTCTGGCAGGATGAAACACCAGCTGATATGGTACATGACATTTGTATCTGATACATGATTTAATGCCCACATGTAAGTTGGAACACTACAGGTCTACTTTACTGCAAGGTTTCTAGCAAAAAGATGTTTAACAGTGGTAGGAGAAAATATGTTTTAGGAATAATCTGTCTGAAAAAGACCATACCATATTTTGCAAGCAAGGGCTCATCTCAAAGAGCTGTGACTGTTAGCCTGCTGTGGGCTTCAGTGTGGAGAGGGAAAACAAAGGAACAGAAAACAAGTAGTGACCTGGAATTAAGCATAATGTTGAAGGTTATTCTCATCTAGGTGAACAATATGGCAAGAACGTTTGCAAAAGGAGGAAATTTGAGGTTTTCTGGAACACACACCTTTACGAGGGCCCAAAAGTTGCAATAAACTGCATTATTTTTTCAATAGTTATAGTATTGAACTCCCAGGTCCCAGAGAATGTGGGAAGTGGCTTGCCAAACTGCAAATATGAAGAGACTCGACATGATGAAAAATTTTGGTCAGCTTTTTTTACTAATCTCCCATATTGCTACAGTCTTTTGTTTAGTCTTCTCACTATGTTTCCTTGAACTGCTTAAGGCAAGGCATGGCAAGCATGTCTTAAGGGCACTATTAGGACGGTGTCAATAATGTTATTGTGCTATTAAAGTTCAATAATAATTCTAATTTTCTAATTAGATAATTAGGTGCACATTGACTGATGCTTTCAGTTTCTGATGACTATTAGGTGGCCTATAGAGGAACTAATCTCCAGTGCATTTTTCTACATCAAACCCAGTTTCCTGTCTTTTTCTACAAATTATGAAGTCACACCCCTTCCACCTTTCTTTAGTGCTTGCCCTCTCTAATTATATTTAGTCATGAGGGAGGGAAATATGAGGCCTGTTGAATGCAGGACCAGGAGATGAGAACATCTAAACCAATTGCATCTTAGCTGAAATCCTCCACACATATCTCCTTGGAAAGGAAGAGCAGTCCCTGTATAAAATAGTGGGTCAAGTTGAATCAATGAAATTCAAACCATAAATTATTATAAAATATTTTTAGGATTAAAAAACTATATACATCTAGTCTTTTTTTATTTTAACTGTATAGAATACATGGTTTTAAGTATAATTTTTGAAATTTTTAGGTTTTTAAGAGGCCCTTTTTCTGTCAGTTTTTTAAACTCTACAGAATATTTTGTTAAAAATAAGCAAAGAAAAACAGTTTGGAAAAGTAAACACAGGAGCTAATTTAATGAGGACTTAGCTAAGCCTTCTTAATGTTGAACAGTAGATTTCAAAAGTACTTCTAAATTACTTTAAATCCTTTTGCCACTGTTGGAACTGAGGCGTTTCTGGAGGATATTAGCAACACAGCTACATATCTAGATGGATCTTGCCTACTCCACTGTGGTACACTAGAGCTTCAAAAATGAGGCACTGTGAGTTACTTTTGTTAATTGAAGTGGGCAATGCAATATGAGTTTATAAAAGCAGGGTCTGAACTACTAATTGTATTGCATTCACAAACCTCATTTCAGACCCTGAGTCTGAAGTGGTCACTGTGATTCACTAGATTCCTAGGGCTTGCTGTAATGTTTAAATTCAGGATTACCAAGCACCAAAGAGATACTTTTACTGCAAAAGCCTGCAGTCTCTACAAGGTCTCTGCTGACAGGGGTTGGTGGAAGTCACTGGAATTTGCTTTAGCTGAGGGTAAGGACAGACATTTTTGGCAGCGTGGCCTACAGAGATAGGGTCACTGTATATCTAACACAACTATATGTGGGCTCTGGCACATAAAATAGGTCTGCAACTGCCAATGTCCTAAACAGTAGCTCTAACCATAACCCATAAAATCATAGAATCATAGAACCAATTATGTTGGGAAAGATCATCAAGTGCAATCATTAAGCCAGCATTGCCAAGCCCACCAACACTTTGTTATAATACATGCATTTGCCCCTGCTGACATAGAATCATAGAGCAGTTTAGGTTGGAAGGCACCTTTAGAAGTCATCTAGTACAAACTCTCTGCCATGAGCAGGGACATCTTCAATTAGAACAGGTTGCTGAGAGCCTCATACAATTGGACCTTGAACGACTCCAGGGATGGAGTCGCTACGACCTGTCTGGGCAACCTATGCCAGTGTTTCACCACCCTGGCCATGAAAAATTTCTTCCTTATATCTAGTCTAAACCTCCCCTCTTTTAATTTAAAACCATTACCCCTTGTCCTATTGCAACAGGCCCCGTTGAAAAGTCTGTCCCCATCATTCTTATAAGACCCCTTCAAGTACTGAAAGGTTGCAATAATGTGTCCCTGGAGCCTTCTCTTCTCCAGGCTGAACAACCCTAAGTCTCTCAGCCAGTCCTCATAGTACAGTTGCTCCAACCCTCTCATCATTTTTGTGACCCTCATCCGGACCCGCTCCAACAGGTCCATGTCTTTCCTCTGCTCATGGCTCCAGAGATGGATGCAAGTACTCCGGGTGAGGCTTTGCCAAAGGAGAGTAGAGGGGCAGAATCATCTCCCTCAACCCATTGGCCATGCTTCTTTTGATGCAGCTCAGTATACAATTTGCCTTCTGGCTGCAAGTGCACACTGATGGCTCATGTTGAGCTTCATATCAACCAACACTCCATGTCCTTCTCATCAGGCCTGTTCTCAGTTGTTTAACCACAGAATCACAGAATCACAGGGATTGGAAAGAACCTTGAAAGATCATCTAGTCCAATCNAGATCAGCAATCTTGGGCCAGGAAAAGCAGGCATTAATCAACAATTAAGTAGCTCTGGAATAACCCAGAGACTCAAGTTCCTTTGCATAAACTATTCCTTTAGTATTTATGAATAACAAATACAACCACTGAAATAAGGTTGTGAATGACTCATGTTCAGAAAAAGGCCAAAATTCATTGGACACTCTGTTCATAACAAATAATATAACCAGCTCTAAAAATATTTGTGGGGTTTTTCCTTACAGGGGAAAAAACGTGTCTCACCAAAATGAACTTTTTAAAAGGCAAAAAAATGTCCAAGGACTGGCTCGTAACCCTGAAATCCAGCCCAAATAAGGACAGTGTGTCATTGCACTATCCCAGGAGTGGAGTGTTGATCAGACTGTGCCTGACAATGTGATACTTCCCCTCTGAAGCGTGGGAGAGAGAAACCACTCAGCTGGTGTATCGCAGCTCCCTGCCTGCCCCAGTGCTGGCTGGTGGAGCATGGGGATGAGGTAGGCAGGTTCTGCACTCCCCCAAGACTCCTACAAGCTCCAGCAACACAAGTCACTCATCAGGGTAGCCAGACAGCACCTCACCTTTCATCCTGAACAATGCAAACATACAAGAAATCCCTGCTTGGTCCAAGTTTACAAAACTTATTTTCCAAATCTTGAGCAATATATGGGGTTTGAACATTTGCATAGTTTAAAGAAATTAAACATGTGAATATCTCACACTTTTGCTTCAATTTTGCAGGTTCTTGGTAGTCCAACCCACTGATGAAATGTTCCCTTTGACAGTTCCTGCCTCACCATCCCTCTAATGCTTTCTGACTTACTGAGATTGCACCAATGTGTGGTACTGCACTAAATGCATTCCTGAAATCCAAAGACATTATGTCTATCCAACTAGGTTAACATACCTCCAAGAATCCAAAACACTTATCAGACATGAGCTATTTTTTAAATCGTTTCATGCTGAGTGACCTTTAACAAATCAGAGCTAACCAAAGCAATTATATATCAATGCATGCATCTCCTCCCTTTAATGTGCTCCAGTCTATGGGTAGGCAGGAAAATGCTGTAACTTTTCACCCTCATGCAAACTTACCCTAAGTGCAGCAAGAACTGATGCTGTTCTGGCTGGGAGCCTGCATGCATAAACTCTTAAGAATAAGAGGTCATCTTACAAAAATGTAGCTCCCTTGTATGTCAAGGGTCAGGTAGACTCAGCCTTATCCTGATAGGACTGCCTGTGGTGCACCTCCCCCAGCCCAGACACCATGGGAATAAAATGTCACCATTCAGACAGAAGCAACACGGGAAAATGAGCTGGATGTAGTCAAGGTGCAACCACTGTTTTCTAGTATATCTGTAGAAAAATGGATTGAGAGCAGAGAACAGAATTGAAGGACAAGGAAGTCAGTGTGTGATGATGACTGATGAGGATGAAGCTATTCACAGTGATAGGTCTGGTTTAACTGTTGAAACAGCTGAGGGAGGCAGAAAACTGCAGCCTATAGTTCAAAGGAGAAGCCACATGCCAGAATAAACTCCTGAATCTAACTTCATAGACTGCTTAGGAGTGTGGAGGAAAAGAGTCAGGGAAGCAGTTGGTGGGATTTAGTTTAGTTTTGTGTGTTTGTTGGGCTACTGGAGGAGTGAGTGGTCTGTTATTCTTTCAAAAGCCCTTCCAAAGCCTGTGCATGTGTTTGCTGTGCAGATTAGTACACACTGGTTCTCCACAATAAAAGAAAAAAAAAAGCAACTTATAACAGAATAAAACATTTCATTTTATCAGGTTGTTTAAAAAATTGCATTTACCTGGGCAGAGTGTCTGTATGTCTCGCCTGCGGTGCGTGCAGGCTCACAATGTGCGAAGTCAATCTCAGTGTACATGAAGTCCAAAGTCCCAGCCCATGGCAGATGTCATGCAGAGTCTGGGCTCTCTGTGGGTGTAGAAGAGAGTTTGGGTTTGTTACACATAGGTAGGTACAGATGGTGGAAAGTCTCTGAGCACTTGCACACCAGTAAGATATGTGCAGTCACTCAGCAAGCATATGGATGCGCAAATTGCCTTCTCTCAGAAACCTCTCCAGCGGGACTCAAGACCTCATCCATACCCACCACTGGCACCCAGAGTTATTTCTCCTTATCGTTCTAGAGATCATACAATTATTTGACATGAGTTCGTATTACTGAAGTGATTCCCTTGCATATCAGGATCAGGAGATAAATAACCTTCAGTTGGGCAGGATACCAATGATTCAGCACAGAACACTGGAAGAAGGAAGCCAAGAGCTCACAGTCTATCCCTAACTCTGGCATGACCTCTGGGGCCCCATTGTGGCACATTTATGTCTTAGAGCAAACAGGATGAAAAATCCCAGTATATTAGTTACAATGGAACTTGCTTGGTTAAGTTAGATGTAAATGAAAGCAACTCATCAGTGCGGAGAAGCAGCTGAACGCTTTCAACTGTACGGTCCAAATACAGCTTCAATCTTTCAGTTAGTCCATGAGGAAGGACTTCTTGCCCATACAGAGCATATTGCGGGATTGTGGCCAAAACAAGCAAAATTTTTCCAAAGCACTGAAGACATGAGTGATTTTGGTAATGTAATATTTATATCGGATCATGCCACCATATATCTTGTTTTTGCCACGTTCTGGAGAAAGCAATTTACAAGATCTTTACCATTTGTACCATAATAACTGTACCCTCAAACCAAGGACCTCAAATGGGCACATGCAGCTCTGGCTGATGAGCCAGCAGCCCAGCTACAACATCCTGTACCTGTCGCTGGTCTGTGTCCTGGACTAGAGTAATTTTGGGGAGGAGAATAAAAAGGGAAACTCTGTGTTTACAAAGGAAAGAAGGAAACCATCTGTGACTTGGGTTTTTTTTTTGAGCTTTGGCTGTTTGAGCACTGCTCAGAGGTTTGTAATGCCAGAGCAGTCCCAGCAGAAATGGATTAGTGGGCAGAGAACAAGTGAGAAGGTCAAATGGTGAAAAATAGATGCATTTTATCACATGCCCGTGCTGTTTATTACCTGGTTAGAGAAATTAAGGAAAGCATATGGATATCCTCTCTTTGCACAAGATGACTCTTCACACATACAATCCAATCTACTGCTCTGGGTTAGCTTGTTAAACATGTGTAAAGGGATGGTGAACTAGACCCAGCTAGTTTGCATTATCTGGCAGGCTCCTGTTTGGGGAGTAAACATATGTCAGTAGGTTTAACATGACCGATTCTTACAGTAAAGGGCCGGAGAGGAGATTTCATACCCAGACTGGGAAATTTCCATGGCAGTTTTACAATTCAGAAAATATACATATCACACAGGCACATATGCAGTAAGCACAAAAGATTAGCATTGGAACTGACAACTTGTAAGCCAAGTTTTAGCTTTATGTGATTCAAAACAGCTGAGTGATAAATTAAAATAAAAACAAATGCCAGCAGCTCCTTAGCGCTAGTGGGATTGGTGGGTGCTCCTGTCATGAGAGCCTGGTGCATACATATTGTTATAATTGGCTGGATGGAGGTGGTAGAACAAACGTGACTCTTCCAAGGCAGTGTTGGCACTGACAATAATTGTTAACAGATTTAGTTTCCTATTCACCTCTTTTTTCCCCTATACCTCCTTCTTAACTTATCAGCAGATTTTATTTTTGAGTTATTAGAAATCGCCTCCTTCTTTTATTGATTCTTGCAAGTTGCCAGCCAGCCACTAATTGCTTCCAGCTCTGGTGTTTCAAAATTACTGATTTCCTTTTAGATACTTTAATCATTCATATATCTTCCCCTCCATCCCTCTGTCCCCTTTTGACTTCCTTTGGCTTCAGATTTTCTCAGAGGGGCTGTCAGCTTAGTTAACCCTAGTCATTCTAGCCAAATACTGTTCTCATTTCCATGGAAAAGGAGTAGTCAAGAACTGTCGATAAATTTAAATCTTCATCTAACTCAACCCCAGCATGAGTGCTCTGAATCCAAATACTGTGAATTTGAACACCTATTTTATGTGCTCTCCAGGTGTACGTATATATTTATACATACACAGATATATACACACACAGACACATATGTATATATTACACAAAGTGAGCATGTGTGTTTATATGCAAATATACATAAACATAGATATACTGTATAAATATAGCATACAAATAAACGTGTGTGCATATCTGTGTGTAAAAAATAATGGAAGTTCTTGTATTTAAGGTCTGGTCACTATTCCTTTCTGCCTCTCTACTGTAAGGCTCCTTGAGCACAACAAACGTTATTGCACTAAGACTGATGGAGTCACCCAAAAGTCACAGATTGGTAGGTCACCACGCATCAGTTGAGCGGTAAGAGCTGCTGACAGACGCCTTGTTAACCCTGGGCAAAGGGAAGGTTAGGTGACTTCTTACAAGAGCTCTCCTCTGAGCATGAGCAAAGATAATTTGAATTACATCACATTAGCTGGGCACTAGAAATGTGCAGACAGGATGCTGCCGGGGCACCGCTGATCTGAATAACTTGTCAAGAAGCAGTAGCTGGTGCCATGAGCCTGTGATCTGCCCCACTGACCAAGGCCCTTCTTCCACTGCTCCACAGAAGAAAGCCTGTTCATCCCTCTGTCTTCTCCTGCCTCAGACCGCCAAGCACGGCTGCTCCTTGTTCCTCTGGCCCTGGCAGAATTGACGGCCGTTGAAGGAGAGCTCTCCTACTGCACTCATGACAGCAAAGGGACCTCAGTACTCTGTGATTCAAAGCCAGAGGACTCCTGGGGCATGGGACCTGCAGGCTGTCTGCTCTGCAGTGTGGTGCAAGGCAGTAAAACCCAGAGACTGATGACATGTCATTTTCCTTCATGAGGTCATGAGGCTGTTTCCTTTTCCACCTCCATCAATTTTCATTGCCTCTTCTTCACTACGAGTGCCCGAGGAGGAAAAAAGAGAAAAGACCAGAGCAAATTTTACCCCCTTCAGAAATCACAGGATTACAGAATCACAGAATCTCCATGGTTAGAAAGGACCTCTGAAATCATTGAGTCCAACTATACACGCATGAAAACCTCCTACAATCTCAGCCACTAGAGCATGCCCTAAAGTGCCACTTCTACATGTTTCTTGAATACCGCCAGGGATGATGACTCCACAACCTCCCTGGGCAGACTGTTCCATTGCCTGACCACTCTTTCAGTAAAGTAATTTTTCCTAATTTCTAATCTAAACCTCCCCTGCCACAACTTCAGACCATTTCCTCTGGTCCTGTCATTATTCACTTGGGAGAAGATGCCAACACCGACCTCCCTACCCTACTCCCTTTCAGGCAGTTGTAGAGGGCAATGAGGTCTCCCCTCAGCCTCCTCTTCTCCAAAGTAAACATGCCCAGTTCCCTTAGCTTCTCCTTGCATGACTTGTTCTCTAGACCCCTCACCAGCTTGGTGGCTCTCCTCTGGACATGCTCCAGCACGTCCTACTTGTAGTGAGGGGCCCAGAACTGAATACAGTACTCAAAGTGAGGCCTTACCAGTGCCCAGTACAGAGGCACAATCAATTCCCTTTTTCTGCTGGCCACTGATACAAGCCAGGATGCTCTTGGCCTTCTTGGCCACCTGGGCACACTGCTGCCTCATGTAAGCTGGCTGCCCACCGGGACCCCCAAGTCCTTTTCTGCTGGGCAGCTTTCTAGCCACTCTTCCCCAAGCCTGTGCTGTTGCTTGGGGTTGTTGTGATCAAAGTGCAGGACCCAGCACTTGGCATTATTGAGCTCTCCTGCCAGCTCCCTGAGTACTCTTGGGTGAATTCCATCCGGCCCCATAGACTTATTGATGTCTAGGTGCAGAAGCAGCTCATTAACTACTTCCTCCTGGATTGTGGGGGAGTTGTTCTGTTCTCAATCCTTATCTTCTGCCTCAGAAGGCTGAACACCCTGGGGGTAGCTAGTCTGACTATTGAAGATGGAGGCAAAGAAGGCATTAAGTATCTCAGCCTTCTCCTCATCCTTCATTAGTCCAGAACAGGTCCCAAATACCGAACTTTCCTTCTTATGTATCAGAGCTGATTCCAGATTAAAAACTTCTCTGCCCCTTCCACACCTGCTCCTGACTCCCTGGAGACACAGGTGCATGTGGAGGGGTGCAGGAGGGGAAGCCTGCCTCATTCCCTGGGCTAGAAAAGGCCATCACAGCCTAGTTAGGTCTTTGTCCTGGAAAGCACACCACTGTTAATGCAAACATCCAGCCCTACACTTCCCACCCATCTCTGAGACATCCTCTCAGCATAGCCAGGCAGCTGCCAGCACTGCAAGCCCAGTCAGCTGCAGAGTGGAGCTTTCCAGGCCCTCAGCCTTGTTCAGCCTCTTTGTCACTGAGGGGTGCAAATCATTCTTGGGAAACAAAGAGAAATTTTCCCAGGCAGAATTTTTTTCTGTCAAATAATACAGTGTTTGGAGCTTCCAGACTCACTTTTAAAAATGTATAAGCCATAAATAAATCACTACAGGATCTAGGGTTACATGAGGACATTTTTTCTTTCCCTGTTACATGGCTGCTCCCTCTTCAGACCTTGCCTAAACTACCTCATTGCTACATTGAAAGCAGCTAATGGCAGTTGTTAAACATATGGTTTAATTTTAGGAATCAGTCCTAGGCATGCAAATTAGTTTTCTCTTGGGTTAAATGCAAGTAGCAATTAAGCACCTCTTTGCATAGTGAGAACAGAAGCTGCTGCCCAAAGTGAGAAGGCCAGTAGTCCTCAAGGTGCACTCCTGAGTGCAGACACAAAGGTGAAGGGATGAACTGGTTGCAGCTGTGTGTATTAGTAAAGCACAGGCCTAAAGAGCATCATGGTTTGGGGAGAAAACCACATTCCTTTCAGCCATGACATTCACTGGAAAAGCAAGCTTGTTGAGAGTAAAAAGCAAAGCCTGATCTGTTGAACTCTAATAATGCCTTGTCCTGTTTAGAGAAGTCCTTCAAAAATATGCAATATAGGATGTTTTAAAGAGCTGAATTTAAGAAAAAGGAAGAAGAAGGGAACTTAAACAATCTGAATGGACATGTCTTTTTTTCCGTAAGCCAATTCTGGTCTTATGTATTTTGCTTTGGTTGTAAGTTTACCGCAAGAAGCATGCTCAGGTTTCACAGAGTGACAGTCACCATCCTGACATGATGTAGATATACAGGTATGTATGACGAAATAAATTGGTGGGGTTTTTTTTGTTGTTAGTTTCATGCAGCAGTTGAGCCTTTTGTGCACAGTTTAGAATATTTGTTGCCAATGAGAAGCATGTTTCTTTGGAAGAAATTCTGTTCAATATTCAACTTTCAGGATGCTGATAAACCCACCTTTATTTTGATTGACAAAGCCTCGTGTTTTCAGACTGTAATGATGGATAGTCTTTGAGGGTCAACATGATACTGCATCACAGTTAGAACCTACATGGTGCATGCCATCAGGCTTTGAAAATCCGCTTTCCACTGCATACATGCAGCAGTGGTTGTGACTCTGTTAGTAAGAGAGAGATAGTGTCCCTCTGTGTGGTCCTGAAGTTAAAATAAAAAATCTGTTCACTCCAGGCAAAGCAACTGCTCCACTAAGACAGGATACGTGGTTCCTGTCACAGCTGATGTTAGTATAGCTTCCTAGTTCAGCAAAAATTTCCATTTCTGAGCTCTGAAAAACTATATCAGAGTAAGCAAATAGCCAAAGAGAGGCAATTCTATTTTCAAATCCATATGTACACCCTTAAAATTGCACTTGACCTTGAAATCTTGTCCTGTTTAGAACCATGACTTTTGAGTGGTGTCTCAGCCTAAAGAGAACTTTCAGACTTTTTTTTTTTTGCCTGCAACTTTCTAGGAATGTCACTGTATCACTGACAAGTGACACTTGACAGATAAAGTGGGATGCTACAACTGGATAAAAAAATCCAATAACCTGAGTGTTGCAGAAGATTTTCAAATTGAGCAGGGGGAACAGTTACCCTGTTGCATCACAGTGGGGCTCAGGCTGGGTAATTTAAAAGATTTGCTGTCTGAGAAAGCACATTTAAAAATTCCTTTTCTTTCTTCAACTATCAAGATACCACTGGGATTTCACCGGGTCCATAGATCTGCTGCATAATGTGTGAATGGCCATATCTCACCATGGAGTCAAGAGTTGAGCTGCTACGAGTACAACATAAATAAGACCAAAATCAGAGTTGACTCGTGAGGGAGAAATAACGGCTGTGAGTAAAAGGAGGAAGGTGGGGGTGGAGAATTCAGATGGATAAAATGCAAGTGGGTTGGCTAGATGGATTAGCAACTTTCGGCATCATCTCAACTGGCTTTATCAAACCCTGCTTATCATTTGGAAAATGGCAGTTCATTTAGGTCATCTAAAAATTACTAAATGAAGACGTGGCACAGTTTACTCAGACTTCCTGTATTGTAAGTCTCTGTATAGACAGGTATTCCCAAGTATTGCTGTATCACTCTGGAATAAGCAAATCCACCAAAATTAATATATTTACTACAGGTTTACACTAGCATCACTGAGCAGAAACCCTCTCTGAAAGATTTCAAATAAGATGTTTCATGAACAGTGGCATGATCTGAACTCTGTAATACAGATTGAGGTCAACTAAATCCTTACGTGCTAGCAACTAGAGATTTTTGTTCTACCTCTTTTCATGTCCAAAGGACTGTATTACTGTGTCCTCTTTTCCGCTATTACAACAGCCCTACAGAGGACTGAAAAAAAATTTATTTCTCAAACGTTCTTGTGAGATAGCACTAAAAAGTATTAAAACTGCACATTTAAAAATTAAAGTATAGCAGTGTCAACAGGAATAAGCAAAAATTACTCTTAGATTAGTCAGTGGATAGGATCAGTGCACTTTAAGAGGAAACATAAAAGCAAAAAACAAAACAGAGCCTGTATCACTTAAATACCATTGGCTTCTGAATTACTCCAAGGCATTAAACAAGGGCTCATGCCTGACACAAATAAGCCTTATCCTTTCCACTTGCTGTTTTTTTTGTAGTTCAGAACTTCTGCAGGGCAGAACACGTGAGTCTTTTATCCCATGTGCTATTTCTTTTGTTTGTTGGAGATAGTGAGGGGCTTGATGCACAGATTACTTAATGCTGAATAACTGAGTTTTCATTTTGTACTTCCAATCTTGGTCTTATTTCTCCCCATCCCACCTTCTGCATGTTGTTACTGCTATTTTTACAATATTCCGAACCTATGTTATTAATGGTGCCTTCTTCCAGCCAATAGTTCCTGGTTGAAGTCAGGTAAATAATATCTCTTCAGAAGCTAAAGATAAGATTCCTACCTCTTTTCAATTGACTAATCTAGATGTAGTCTAAGTACGTTGGCTGATCATGTGAACCAGAATATTGTGAAACATTGGCAAACTGCTGCTATGTTTTGCATGTAAGCCTGTGAGAAATAAAGGCTGTGAAAAGATGTACGTGTAGCCAGTGCAGTGGAAATGTGTGCTTGGTCTTAACAGCTATCCAGCTAGTACTAATCAACAGATAGCACCTGAAAAAAACACATAAATCCAAAGTGTCTTTGTAGAGCAGACTTAGATTTCTGGTGCATATGTGAAACATTGTAAAGACTCTTGAAATCATCATAACTTTAGAAAAATTTGTTTACACACCACCCAGGCATAGCACCCTCAGAGCTATCTGTACTGGAGTCTCTCTTTTGAGGGGCAGAATGTGACTTTTATTAGTTCTCACAGAGTTTCAAGTGATTCTCATGTAATTACAGAATAAATTTAATATGTTCAAGTAGGAAGGGGCCTCAGTTGGCCAAGGCCTTGCCCAACATCCTGCGCAAAGCAAGGTCAACACCAAATTCAGACCAAGTTGCTCAGGGCTCCATCAAATTCAGGTCTGGAAACCCTCCCAAGATAGAGACTTCACAGCCTCTCTGGCAGCCTGATACGCTGCTGGACTCTTCTCATCTTGGAAGCATTATTATGTATGTAGATGACTCCTTAATTCAGTTTATGATATTTTTACATTATCCAAAAGCCAGTCCTCCTTATCTAAACTTAACAGTTTCTGACAGGTTTGAAGAGGAAGGGCAGTCAGACTAATGGCAAATAGAGTCAGTACAGGGGGAATTGCCAAGAGAAATGGAAGAACAGCAGGCAGGGGGGTCAATTACATGAGCTGGTGGGGGCAGGTGAGGAAGAAATTAATTTCTACTGCAGTTGTGCAATGTAGGTGAAAATGGGGAAAATTTACGATACCTTAATCTAGTAGCTAGAGGAAAACGTGAAATGAAGCCTTTTTTCCTCACAGTGTAGTATGCAAATCATATTGCAAAAAAGTTACCCCACTGCTTGTTTCTTGAGGATGTAGTAGACGTGAGGGGACCAGGACTGTCCAGCAACTGTACCCACACCAAACCCCAAGGTAACTCAATTCAAAACCCGTCTTCTGCTAGAAAAGTTGCCTTGCCAGATGGTTTGCTCTTCTACCTCCTGTCTGGGATAGAGCTGACTCCCAGCAGGCTGGAAGGAGCCCAGCACTGACAGTGGGGAGATTCCCAGCCAGGGGTATCTTCCTGGAAGCGGTTCTTTAAATAAATTTTACAGCCCATCTTGTCTATGAAATCGCTGTTTGTAATTTTAATACTTTGTCAGATCCAAATAATAGGCTGACACAGCTTGTCAAATAAGATGGCAAACAGAAAGCTAGGGTCCACTCACCCTTCAATTTGAAATGCAAAGCGTAATACTTTACAGGAATCCGGGGGGCTAATGTAATAAGGAATATATTCTCCCCCTGAAGGGAAGGATTAATTTCAAAACACACTGACAGTTTGATGCAGAGCAATGACTTCATCAGCACAGACAAAAGTAAGAAAAAATATTTAGAAGATATTACCTCTGGGCTGGATAATCATATGTCACAAATTTGGAATAAACAGAGCTACAATAGCTCTTACCAGTTCCAAATCCACCTATCTCCCATGGTCTGGAGTATTATAAAATATTTCCAAATTTTATATTTTCTAATATTTTCCAAATGTTGTTAGGATTTTAGGGAAAGGAGTTTATATTTTCCATTTTCCTTTCTTCTGCTTTTTACCACTCAACAGTCTTTTAAGGTTTTCTTCTTGATTTGACAGAGAAACTCTAATAAAAGCAAAAAAGCTGATCTGTTCATTCTTGCTAGCCAACATTGTAAAATGTCGGTCAGAGGGGGAATCATTAAAGAACTGGATACTAGAAATCTGTTGTCTTAGAAAACCAGATATAAAATAAATAACAGGAAGGAAACTTCCTGCTCAGTACTGTGGAAAGTGGCTACCATTCAAGGCAAAGTTCAAAGTAAAAGCAAGGAGAAGTGACTGTTATTAATTTCAACAGTCTTGATTGATTTTTTCATTCTTACAGTGACAACTTTCTTTAAATGCCCACTCAGCATGAAGTTAAATCATCTTCTTGAGACTGGGAAAAAATAACATTCCTATGCTAAAATTTCATTCATTTCTGCAGTAGCGCTATGCTCTTTTAACTCAAAGTTTCACTGTAAAAAGTGAAGCAAAGGTTCATAAGCCACATCTCTACTGTCTCTCACAGCTGGACCAAAGCCTACACTACAGGCAAATACTATCTCACTTGGGTACTGCTCAACACAGCTTATTGCTTGGACCTCACCTTCCTACTGGTGGAATTATTTCACCACAGAGAAGTCAGTGACTAATTAGTGTTCACACCTCATAGGCAAGGAGGGCACCAGGTTGTGTTAAATGTTGGGAGATTCAGCTCAGCACAGCAGAGGAACCCAGGGCTGGGATGTTTCCTGACTATCACACTCTGAAAACTTTTTCTGTTGATAATATGCAGCGAGAATGTGAACAAGTTGTAAATGTGAAGACAGCTATGTTTCTGAATTCTGAGAAACTGTATACACTCAAAAATATCCAGTAAATGGATTATTTACTAAGGGGGAGTGGGTGTGGTGCTAGAGACCACCATGAGGCACATGGGGGGGTCCTAGAGGCTGCCATGGGGCACAAGGAGGGGCACAGACATCCCTGAGAGTGCTCTGCCTAGGTAGTATGTAAACAAATTTTTCTAAAGTTATGATGATTTCAAAAGTCTTTACAAAGTTTCACATATGCACCAGAAATCTAAGTCTGCTCTAAAAAGATGTCTTGCATTTATGTGTATTCCTATGTTAGCTAGTCTCTGTAGATGTGATTAAGTTTCTGTGCTTAGCATTTCCTACATGTTATTATGTAACCAAAATGATTTGCTAATCAAAACCAATGAGTATTTCTCAGGACCCCACCTGCCCACGGGTGGTTTTACTGGAGCAGCAAGAAGCAACATTCATAACTGTAATGCGGTAAATTGAGAATGAGTGTGAAGATGAACTGACCTGGATGGAGGTAGATCTCAGAGTAAGGTCCAGTTATGCATCACTCCGCCTCATGTTGGGTATTGAGCTAAGTGCCCAAAGTTAGAAACAATGAAGGAACCTATCCTGTGGTCACAGGACACTTCCCAGTATGCAGAAGGGAGACAAGTGTATTCCAGACAGTCCCTAGCCTGGGCAACTGAAGGACCAGACCCTCTGTGAATCAGGAAACCTTTCTGCTGTGCAGTTACATGGAGACCCTATGTGTTCATGAGAAAGCACCAGATGCTCAGAGTTATGCAGGTTTTAGGTAAAATGCTTTCCAAAATAACCCATCTTGTCATTGGGAACTGAGGTTAACTAGTGAAGCTGAGCTCTTTTAACTGAGACACTTCAGGCTAGTTGCCTAAATTTCACTGGAATGTATCCAGGCCCTAACATACACACTAATTCTTCTGGTTAACTGCAGACATAGCAACTTTCATTATTTCCATGAAAACACTTGCTAATCAGTCTTTTCCACACAACATTTGCCGACAGCACAGGCAGAAGTGTGCTCTTATCATAACAAAGCAGAAAAAAGTTCGGGGCAAAAATTTAAATAATATGTTTTGCAGTACTTAATCAGGCCTGTTAAACTCAATTCAAAATATACCAAAGAGATGCTCTTTTTTGTGAGGTCTGTATCTCTGTTTCTTAAGAGCAATTATCTTAAAGAATAAGTTAATTTATTTTACGTGCTACTAGCCATGAATATATCTGCAAAAACCCATTACTACTTGCATAGTTCTGTTAGTATAAACTCCTGTAACCTTAATGTAGCCCTACGGCTCTGTGGCTGGACTTTATCCTATCTTGGTCCCCTAGCCATCTCTCCAAAAAGATGATACCACTTCTGTACTGGGGCTTAAAGATTTTTCCTGTTCAGCTAGTGATCAGACACTCTCTGATGCCAAGTAATCCATACAGATTTAAACCTAGTTGGGACTGATAGTCTCCTTGCTACATATGTTTAGTGGGAGGTAACTCCACTGCAGCCACAGTCTTTCATACCACTGTCTATGAGCTGTTGGGAACAATCAAAAATGTTGCTACCAGCAAAAGCCACAACTGACCACAAGTGCACACAAATATGCAGCAGCTTGACTTCTTACACATGTACAGAAATCACTGTAATTGCATGAGTGTACATAACCCACTTCACTGAATCCTGCTAAGAAGAGCTGACTTCAGGATTCTTTTGTTTTGAACTTTGAAAACCTTTCACAGTGTTACTCCTACCTCTTCATCCAAATGTTTAAGTCCCTGTACATTTAAATATCAAATCTTATTTCTCATTCTCAACTAGTAAATCTCATCTCTTTCTAAATCCCTCTTGAAATATTAGTGTTATTGTGCATGTTCTGTCATAAGTAGTGCTTTGTGGATTACGTTGCCAAAATGCATTTGTGATCTGTCTGAGCTTAGCCATTTTAAACCCATCCATTAATACACATCTGCTCACAGCTAAGCAAATTTTTATATTGGAACTATAAAAGATAAAATTCAAAACTAGATTTTGTGAGAGGCATTTTCCGTGTGCTTTGGGTTTTTTTTACTTCTAGACACTGGGTCCTGTGGATCTCATATTCCCAGCTGGGATGAGACACTTGGCTTTGGGTACTTTTGCCCCCAGTGAGGCAATTTTGGTGGGGCAGGCTTTCACCTCATGCTGGCAGTTTTGAAAATTATCTAGTATCTGAGGGATCACAGCTGATGTGCTTGGCAGAGACATGGCCTGAACTGGTGCATATGCCCGGGCACAAAGCTGGTCAGTCTGGCCAAATCCACTCCTGGGCTTGCAGGGCAGAGATGATGGTGCCATCAGAAGGTTTCTTCTGTCAGACTCTGTGCTCTGCCATCCCAGGCAACGGGGATGAACCTTGCCACAGATGGCTGGGAAACACAACCAAGCCGTTGCTGTCAAGAGTAGAGTATGATGAATAAGTAAGTTGTCTTGTGCCAGCTGACTAGTAGTAACAGTCGGTGCAGCTGTTTCTGCCTTGCTGCACCTCTTAAGTAATAGGACTGAGTTCATGCCTCACTAAAATACCCTTCAACTAAAACAGTGCAAAATTATTTCACATTTGCTGTGGAGAAAGAGACAATGTCAGGTGAGACATTGTCTTAGACTGACAGATGTGGTGTATGTTTCTCGTGTACCTGGGCTTTGAGAGAGTTGCAATACTCAGTATTTTTAGTTTTATATATATTAAGGTTACAACAGGATATAGTTTGTTTTCTGTACATCACAAGCCTTTAAACATTGCTATCACACCTGTTCCAGGAACATTTTCATAGTAAAAACATATTTCAGAAGCATGTCTGATTTGATTGAAGGGCACCAGAAGAAATGCCCATTTGCATTGTTCATTTGCCAGAGCAGTCAGTCAACCCTCCTGCTGAATATTCATGTCTTTAATTCTAATTGTAGTCTGCCTGTATGCAGTCCTCTGACCTTAGCTTTAATGCCTTTCAGTTCTGAAGAGAGGAATCTGAGCCTTTTCAATGCCACTGGCTCTAGCCTTCTGTCACGGTGGGCAGTGTAGCCCTTTTTTGGCACTAATAGACTAGACAACCCATCTCTGCAGGTCTCACTGGAAGAGATCCTTCCCCAGGCTTTTGGCAATTTCCCTGATTTTCTACCCTTACCAGGTTTTAATAAGTTCATTAGAAAGTGCTCAGCAATAGCTGGGGATAGGGGGATATTCTAGTGTAGATCTCACCAAGGACCCTCCCTCCTCCAGGTGAAGGTATTCATATGGCTGTTTATGACTCATGGTATTTCAGACTGAATATGGAAGTAGGATAATGATAGGAGGGGTTAATCCACAGCCCTGGCAGGTTACAAGCTTCAGTGAACTAAACCACTTGGCCATATCCAGATCATTCCTACTGCCATCACTGCTTTCTCCTGTCTTCTGACCTTTCCCGATCTCACGTAATTCACATACCTCCAGCCTCGCTGGATGGCTGCAGCCCACCTCTGATGTCGTCAGGCTGTTTCATTCCTCCCTCTTACACATTTCCATTAATAGGAAAATAAGGAAAGCTAGGTCTGGAGGAGGATGCTGTGCTGCTGGTGGTGTTTTCAAACTCTTTGAAAAGCCTGGTCTGGACTGTTGAACGCTGCTCAGAGTGTACTGGGCAAATGCAGTTCTTATTGTGGACCATCTGTGGGCAGGTTACAACTTCCCAGTCTTTATTCACTGTTCCAAATCAGGCTGAGAGCTGCAGCTTCCAAGGAGTGTAAGAGGCAGTGAGATGTGCTCTATTTCTCTCACCTATGTGTCAAGAGGTCCCACCAGGCAACAGTGATAGGGGAAGGAAGGATGGAAGGGAGACATCATGAGGAGATAGTGGGGAATATCTGTCCTACATGGGGCCTGGGGAGCCCAATTCAGCTTCTGCACTGCCTGGAATTTATTTTCTCTTATACTTTGAGATTGCTCCTGGAGATTGCTCAAACGAGCAAATATTGTACTTGCAGCAAGCAACCACAAGGAGCCTGAGTAAGATGGAATCAGGGTTCATCTCCCACATCAGAAGAGTGTTAGTGACAAGGCTGTAGTACACCTCTTCTGATATCTGTCCCCAGTCCTACTCTACACACCTTTTTAAGTGAATCCAGCAATCTGCTTATGACTATCAGGTTTCAGTCCAAAACCCGTGGCTCAGGCAGTAGGCACAGACTTCTTGTTCATAAGCAGTGGCCAGTGGCCTCAGGCTTATCTCCTGGGAGGACAACATGGATCCAAAAGGAGTACTGTGCCCTTCTTTCCACTTGGAATAATGCACCCAGGACAGTGCTAATTTTCAAAAGCCCATGCATATGCAGCGATGCTGCCCAGGTGACTGAGGTGTTGGAGAAGCCCAAGACTGAATGAAGACTCACTCCCGAACCTTTTTCCATACTTCCTCCACAGAATTTGTTCAAGGCAGGGGCAGAGAATCAGTGGCAAACCAGCCCCCATGGACACTATTTCTACATGGTGTCTCTAGCACGGGCAGTGTCTGTCTATAGGAACCTCAGTATATACAAGTCTATGGGACCTGATGAAATACATCCGAGAGTCCTGAAGGAACAGGCTGATGTAGTTGCCAAGCCACTTCCCATGACGTGACAAGTCATGGCAGTCAGGTAAAGACTCTGTGGACTGGAAGAAAGGAAACATCACACCCGTTTTTAAAAAGGGTAGAAAGGAGGACCCTGGGAACTACCAACCTGTCAGCTTCACCTCCATGGAAGACCATGGAACAGATCCTTCTAGATGCCATGCTTGGGCACAGGGAAGACAGGGAGCTGATTCAGGACAGCCAGCATGGCTTTACTAGGGGCAGGTCCTGCCTGACTAACCTACTGGCCTCCTATGATAGGGTGACTATGTCAGTAGATAAGGGACGACATATGGATATGATCTATCTGGACCTCTGTAAGGCTTTTGACATGGTCCCCTGCAACATCCTGCTCCCCAAATGGGAAGGATATGGATTTGATGAGTGGACTGTTCAGTGGATAAGGAACTGGCTGGATGGTCGCAGCCAGAGGGTGGCACTCAATGGCTTGAGGTCCAGATGGAGAGCAGTAACAAGTGGTGTCCCTCAAGGGTCCATCCTGGGACCAGTACTGTTTAACATTTTTATCAACGATACAGATAGAGGGATTGAATGCACCATCAGCAAGTTTGCAGATGACACCAAGCTGTGTGGTGTCGTCAGTACACCAGAGGGACAGGATGCCATCCAGAGGGACCTGAACAGGCTGGAGAGGTGGGCCCAGGGGAAGAAGAGCAGATTTAGGTTGGATATTAGGAAAAGGTTCTTTACTCTGAGGGTGGTGGACCACTGGAACAGGTTGCCCAGGGAGGTGGTTGAGGCCCTTTCCCTGGAGATATTCAAGGTGAGGCTCGACAAGGCCCTGGGCAACCTGGTCTAGTTGGGGGTGTCCCTGATGACTGCGGGGAGGTCAGACTAGATGACCCTAGAGGTCGCTTGGACCTGGAATGGCCTGGACCATTCTATAATTCTATGATTCTATGACTCTATGATATAATCATTTCTTGACTTCTATCAGCTGTAGGGGAGTCCTGTCCACTCTTCTCCAGGCAGTGATAATGAGTCCTTTTTCACAACTGCAACTACCTCCACTTCCCATACTTATCCAAGCTGCTGGTCCACCTGATGCCTTTAGTGGCTAAGACAGAAAACAGCCTGGTTTTGTCCCCTCTGTTTTGCTGGTAATATTATCCCCCAAGGCTCTATGCCTGTAATGTTTGCTACATGCATTTTGGCTTGGATCCCTGAGCTTCTTCCCAGGTCAGTAATAAAGAGCAGTCTCAATCTTTGTTCTTGAAGAAATATTCTTCAATGGATCCTGCCTCTGAAGCAGGATGTTCAGTGCAAAACCATGCAGTAGCTGGCAGATCTGAGCCCCAGATGCCAGCTCCAGGAAGATGTGCCACTCTGCCCTTCATAGTCTCCTGCGCTTGGAGCAATATGTACTGCCCTGTTTGAGAAAACTGCCCCGCTGCTGCTACCCCGGGGTGGCTGCCACACCGTTACAGGGTCATTATGGAAAACACTGCTGCAGCAGCTGCTACTGCTCTGCTTTCCAACCTGAACGGTGTGGTGAGTTGTGTGATAAAAGGTGTTTATCACCTCTAGACCTGTACAGTCAACTTAGGACCTATCAACCCTGACTCATCCACCCCAGCTGCATTGCAGCCGTCCTTGCCTGCAGGGACTCACTGCATTGGCTGTGACAACAATTGAAGCTGGCCCCATCTTTTATGAAAATCTTCTTCCCCCTCCCAAAATGAAGTGGCACATGTCTCATAAACCTTCCTCTCTTGGCTCTGGTGGGAGATGTCTGTCAGGGCACAAAGACAACACGAACACATTCAAGCACAGATGTACAGCAAAGCAGATACGACTGAAAAAAAAAAAAAAAGAGAAAAAAAAAGGTTGGCTAGGGAACAAGTATTTTTAATAGTGTTCCCTTTAACAGAGCCTAAAGAGAAGTAACACTTCATTTTACCTTTTCTATTAAAGCAAAGAGCTCACCAGTGTCAGTTGTATGCAGGTGCTATGCACAGTGGGAAACAACCCAAACCAGCATGTGTTCTTTGAAATATTTCTTTTAAACAGACACTAAGTATTTTCAGCTTTTGGAGAATGTGGTTCAAAATAACAAGTAGATAAAATATCACCATGCTGTGCGAGGGAGGATATGTGCAGTTATCTTCTGTGATTTCATACTAATATTTAGCTATCATATAGCACTCTCTCTGCTGACCCCACTGTATAAACATTCAGTAATTAACCAGCACACTCCCTGCTATGCAACAGGTAGGTAATATTGCTCTTACCGTCCCCAGGCTACAGATAAGGAATTTATACAGTGAAATGACAAAGCTTATCCAGACCCACTTGGGAAGCCTGTGGCAAAGCAGGGAGCAGGATCCATTCCTGCACAACATGTTCGCTTTCCCCCCGCTCTGCCTTTAATGTTACAGTCTGGAGACACGTAAGACTTCAGGGCAGCCCTGAGCAGAGAGGAGTCCACCTGCAAAAACTCCTAAAGCTGTTTCACACCACTGACAGTTTCTGGAGCAGACAAGGCTCAGAGGGGAGCCACGGGAGTGCTGTAAATCAGGACTGAGGCGTATTGGCAGAGCTTTGTGGGAAAGCTTGCCTGGGGTCCGCCTGTTACTGCTTGTTCTTCTCAGCGCTTTTGGTGCTGCTTCTTTAAGGCGAAGCGCTACCCCAGTCACCTTGTGCTCATCACTTATTAATTGTCCAGTTTAATTATCATGTGTGGATAGTTGTGGAGGGGGTGTGAAAACAAACATAATACAAATATTAAACTGATTTACTGAGGAAGGCAGCTGTGTATACACCACTGCAGAACTTGTGAGCTTCCTACAGCCTCTGGTACCCTAGTGGGGACATTGTCCCTCAACTGTGCTTCATGAAAGAGCTGCCCATCTTCTTGTTTCATCCCATTTGCCTGTACTCTCGTCAGAAGCAGCAAATAGAATAATGCAGAACAGTTCTCCACAGGAAAAAAAAAAAAAAAAAACCAACAAAAACAACAAACAAAAAACCCAACCACCAAGCCCAATAACATTACACATATAAGAATTAACTTCTCACATTTTGCGCTTGATTTTGCTTTAAGCTTTGAGTGATGAGGAAGCAGAGGTCATGGACCACTGAGACTATTTTCACCACAGGAAATGATGTGAAGCAAAAAGCAATCTTCATGAGGAAATTAGTCAAATCTTGTTAAAACTTCAATTCGCCTTAAGGACTGCATTTTTTCCTGCAAGGATGTCAGCAAACTGAAAAGCATTATCCCATTTTTTTTCCTGAAGAAATTAATAGATGCAACTGTAGGGACAGGCAGTCAAAAAACAGGCTTAGCGAAAGCAACAGCATTGTGCTGGCACAATATCCCAAAAGTTTTGTGTTGGCTGTTGAAAAGACTGCTAGTTTCTTCACTTTGTTGCATGGAAACTGTACCTGGCCAGTGGTTTTCATAGCCCAACATGGTCTGATTCCCTTGCGTAAAAGACGTCCACTTAAACTGCAGCAACATTGCCACCGCTTCTAAAGCAGGCCGTGCAGTGCAGTCCCGACTGTCGGAGCTCACATCTATTACAAAAATCAAACTGTATGTTTTTCCAGGTGCTGCCATCTTGGAAACAAGGCACAGGGGGACTAAAAAATGTGTTTCAGGACTTAACATGAGGCCTGCAATTAGAATTTTTTATTGAATCTAGTTGTTGCAAACTGCTTTCAACTGAAGTGTACACTTGTTTAAACACCTTCAAACCCAGATTTGCTCTGGCTGTTGAAGTAACATACATTCTCAGAGTCAGTAGAAGAATATAGTGCAGTTTAATTGGCAGCATAATTTCATGTAACTGAAATGCCTTATGTAAATCAGTACCGATTTGCAGAGGTGAGTATTTGAAGAGATTCTGCAAATGTTTTAACTGTGCAGGTTGTGTCATACACAACCGCCGCAACACGTACATCCCAGCTCAAGTGCATACAGCTACATTTGCGTGGTGTGATTCAGAGGTCCTGTGTAACTCAGCCACATTGCTAAGTGCCTGTTTTCCAGAGTTATCTAGCACTTGCATCTTCAGCTGACTCCAGTTGGCATTAACTCTGAAAGCTAAAGTATCTCTTCAGGTGGAATTCTAAATGAGTCTGAAGAAACCACAAAGACCATAAGCAAAACTCTCCCAGATTCCTTAAAAATGAGCTTTTCGGTTCCTAGTTTTTCTGTGCGTATGGGAGCACTGATATTTCCTTGTTCCTAACATTTGCCTGTCTGTTTTACATGTTCGTGTAATGCTTAACCCACCCTATCTGAACTTTCCAGGTGTTAGTCTGGTTTGAATAGCATGATGCATACAAAGTCAAACAGCACAATACCAGCCTCCCAAATGGACCTCAGGGTTACAATAGATCAGTCAGTGACACTGCAGAGCAACTCCTAGAACATCTCTCAGCATCAAATCAGAGCCCCAACATGTCACCGTGAGCTGGAAACAGACTTCTGGCCTGTTCAAAGATGTTAGTGAGACTCAGTCCAGCCCAAATATTCATGTGGGGACTCCTTTTCCATTAGATCATGACAGTTTAAACATTAAGTGCAGAGGGTTAGGTGTTAGGAAATTCTGAATGCCGTCTAGTTCTGGGTTTGACCAGAGCATAGAGCACATATGTGCACACACACATATTACATTAGTAATTTTCTGTATTACAACACGTCTCACATTAACACCAGGAAAATTCCTATTATAGCCAAAACTAGGACTCCTTAAAATGACTGTGTGTTGAGTTCTTAATCAATTTTCTTGTCTTTTTATCTTGTCATTGGGATTTCTTAATGGTCAGATCTTCACACATGAACTTCAATGTGTTCTCAAGAGGCCCTACTTTTTTTTTGCAGTCCTTGCAACTTCTAGTTTCAGACTGAAATTAATAATATATATTAATATTAGATATAAACCTTAGCAACACTATGTGCATTTGATCTAAACCCTGTAGCTCTAGGCTGGAATATAAAGAAAAGTGCTAACTCAATACCTGTGTTGGAAGAAATTGAAACTGTCGGTATACTTATGGTTGTGTACACCGCATCCACCATATTAGCAGTATATAATATAAATGTATATTGACACATTAGGGAGTACAGTAAACAGTAGAAAGTTTATGTGAAAGGCAGAGCACAAAGGAAAGAAAAGATGATCTTCACCACCCACCGTGAAGGCAGACTTCTAAAAAATGGCCGAAATGGGGAATGTGGGTAGTAAAGACAAGAGGCCACAGCCAAGGCTGCTAGGGCATATTTTATTTCAACACATTCTCAACACATCCCTCCATTCACTCTCATGCTGGCATCTGGCAGAGTACAAGGTAGATGTTTACAGTGTCTCCTTTCTCTTAGGGAGGATGGGTTTGAAATAAAAACTATTTTCCTCTGTGATACCTCCAAGGACGGAATAATTTTCACAGTCTTCCAAATGATAAAGCTGACGGCCTCTCCTCAGGCATCATTCCAGGAGACCTCACTGCTAGGCCATTTCTCTTTTTACTCCACCTGTCACTGATTTTCCAAAGGTTTCACTGTGATCCTAGGTAGCATCTGCTAGACTTGAGAAATGATAAAGGGCTCCATTCCTCCATACACTCAGCATGGGTCCATGGCCAGCCCAGACATTGCTGCTAACACTGTGGTTTCAGGAGATCCTACACAGCACTTGTGCAAAATTTGCTATTTCCAACCTGGCCGCATGAGCTAGAGCACAAGCTTCATAATGATTTTGGCAGGAAGAATAAAAAGAGACAGATCTTTTCCGGGATGGTGTCGGTGCGTCTGTTACTCTCCTCCTGTTACAGTAAGTAGTTTCCCTCCCCCTCTCACACCCCCCCATCCCACCCTTTATTCAGAGTTCTTGGCCAACACTGACCAGATTGATCAATGAGCAGAACCCCCATCCCAGTGTAAATCAGGCATAAACTGGTGTAATGTCATAAAAACATCTCAGTGTCTATTCCAGTCCTTTATCCTGAATACTTTTGCAATCACTTTTACCATAAAGAAACAAAGCAGAGGAGGTCATGACAAGTATGAGAGGAGAGAAACATCCCAAGTATTGAGATTGGCAGCCAGGGTGAAAAAGTGAGTGACTTTGTAGAAAGCACTGCAGTTGCTTAAAGTAGCTTCATATATCCCTCTCTGTCTCTGCCCCCCACCATCATGTCTTGTCTTTGCTTTGCTAAAACATATGTATTTGGTTCCTGAATCTTTACAGTTTCTCTGTATATCATCCATTATATCTGTGGCTCATCACTGAGATAGGGACTTCACTCTCAAACTAAGAAGCCCAGAACTGTGCTAAGCACCTAATCCTGGAGAAAAGACTCTTGCAGCACCTCAAGAGGAAAAATTACCTCCCTGAGAATGGACAAGATGCCTCCATGTACACAGTTCTCAAACACAACTGCACCTTTAGCCGTGACAAGCTATTGCTAGGTTATATCTGATTTGTTGCCTATTATCTTCCCTAAATCTTTATAAACTCAATGGCTTCCAAGTATTTACCTCCTGCTGAATACGCGGTTAGAATTTTTCCCAAGATATATTAGTTTGTGTTGTTTTCTCAGTTGAATCTAATTGTGCTGTTTCCTGCACATATTTCCAACTCTGAAACTCCCTTTGGAGAAAGGATTTCTGCGTCCTCACCGGTGTACACGTGAGGAAGACTAAGCAATCGCCCAGGGCAGAAAAACAGGAAGGAGAATAGTAATAAAGGTTCTCAGTTCCCAGGTCCCATTGATTTCATATGCACTGCGCAGCTTGCAGTGGGAAATCAGCACCACGCAGGCATGTGAAGCACAACTGATCCCCGAGACAGAGGGAAGGGAGAGCTGGTAACACATTACCAACCTCCCGTAATTTAAGAATCATTTTGTTAACTACTTCAACATGCTCGGTTTTTATATTAAAAAAATAAATAAAGATTTCTTTTATAGTGTAAATAAAATCATTAAATAAAATCAGATTCAGTTTTAATCCCTGCAGACTTCACTTCAACTCAGTATATTACTGTTTACCATTACCATTTGTTTCCAATCTTTTATTCCGTTTTCACTCCACCTAATAAAGTTCATGTCCAAGTAAAGACTCCAAAGTCTAATAACAAAAAATTTACCACGTGCTCTAATCAGTGGGATATTACAGTGAAACCAGTCATCTGCTTTCAGCTTTCTATCGCATACACACTTCTTTTTTCCGCACAGTTCACAATGTTGGTTGCTCTGAAATTGCACTGTTGGCAGACCAGTGATTTGCTATTAAAAATAAAAAATTACTTTGCTGCTATACCCAATAGTAATGATGTGAAGAATCTGTTCTCTGGTTGTCAGGATCAGTGCCTCTTCTAGTTTTCAGGAGAAATATTCAGAAAAAGTACATAGCGCACATAATTCATGAAATTTTTAAAAATGTAATGGTTTGTGACAGTGCAAAAGAATTACTCAAGTGTTCCTCATAACACAGGAAATGTTTAGTGGGAATTTTACCTAAGAAATTAATAATTTTTCCCTTTCTGTATTGCCAAAACACTTCAGAGAAACCCAGTTGCCTTATGGAGTTAAGAAATTGTTTCAGGGAACCTTAAAATTATTTAATATTCTTTAGGCCACTACTTTTGTTAAACATGGGGCACAATGACTGAGATGATCTCTGGGACTCCATAAGCTTTGAGAAGAGCCTTGGTTATTTTCTATCCCTGCATCAACATAGTTATGACGCTTCCAGCTTGGGTCAGCCTCAGTTTGGAAAATGCGTGGAGTTCAAGAGCTCTGCATAGGTTTCTTTCTATGATTTTTGCAGTATTTAGAAGTTTACCAGGCCAAAACCCAGAAAGATCAAAACCAAAGAAAATGTTCCCATGAACACCCATGAAGACTGAATTTTTGGCAGCTTTGCTGAAGCCTGAAACAAGTGCGAGAGAGACTGCAATCGACAAAAATGATTCATCAATATTTCACATATATGGGTCTGTTTTATTTATACGAATATTTTCTATGTGCTAGGATGTATAAGCTGTTGGCCTGTTATTCATCATCAAGGAATCTCTGGGCAACCACTAGGATTTGAGTGTCCATTTTCTTGTAGCCTTATTGCAGAGGTGCTGAGTTCCTACTGATCTCACTGTATTAAGAGCTGTAAGCACTTCCCATCACCAGCTGTGAGACCACTGGCCATGAAAAATGTAGCAATATTGGCTTGTTTACCGTTCATGTCAAAACTGCCAAATTTGTAGTTTTCTCAGAATTTGTTGAAAGGCTTTAGGCATATTTGCTGATCTGTGTAATCTGAATTACAAAACACTGAGATGACCCTAACACTTCCATCCCAGCCCAAATCAAACCTAATCAGGTTATACTAAATTACCTGAATTTAGTTGTGTTATGAAATGGAGGAGAAACTCCCAGAAACAGCAATAGAAGACATTTTTCTTTAGAAAAATTGTTATAGAGGATTGGTATTTATAGCACAACCAGCAACAAGAAAGAAAGAAATTTAAAGTAATCTAGTAATCATAAATATACTTGCCTCATTACACTTATCCCTGTTCCCATTATTCTATAAAGGTAAAAAAGGTGTCACAATAGGAGCAAGCATGTGCCCAGGTCGCACAGAGGGTCAGTGCAAAGGACGGACAAGCCTTTATTCATCACAGTCCTCTTCAGCATGTTTGCCTCTGGCCTTCCCTTCAGCTCCTCCTGTCTAAGTTCCTTCCCCCTCACCCAAAGAAAGAAAAATGCACAGATGGGTATCATAACTCTGTTCAAATGGTGCCTTTGTGAATATTTGAACGTCAGGAATGAGAAACAATGCTGAACACGTCCAACTCCCAAAGTCCTCAAGAGGTAACTCTCTGACAGAGTTATAGTTCCTCCAAATGAACTTACCAAAGGTTGTATTAATCAGAGGTTTCCATATTTTAACCAGGAGCGGGAAAATAAAGAAATGGGAAGATCTCTTCACAGCATTTTGCATCTAAGTGATGATCCCGTTAGCAAGATAGAGAACCATTCTCAGAGCTACCCCTGGAGCATTCCTGTGGAACACAGACCAGGGTGATAGTGTTCAGTAACAGTAAGGAGGAGAAAACAAGTCATTCCCACAAGAAACTGTCTATAGCCACAGGAAAACAATATAACATTGTGAGTGAATAACTACCTGGATGGATACTTTGCTTTGTCTAACAGGAGGGGATGCACATTTAGATATGAATTGACAGCTGTTTTGGTGATGGAAAGGCTTTCATTCATGGCACTGAGTGTGATGGATCAGTATCAGCATGAAAATTGCAAATCCATGTTTCCTTGCAGAAATAGCTGCTTCTGGGAATTTTTTTTTTTTTTAATTTGAGAAGGTAAAACATTGTCATGTAGGTGCCCTTCTGCAGTTTTCACATGCGGGAAATTCTGAAAGTTTAGGTCATCTGGCTTTGGTAGACTAAGAAGCCTGGAGTGAGGAGAGAGACTGATACCATATGAGGTATAGAAAAGACTCTGAACTGAAGAGTCTCAAAGCAGTATTATCTTGGATCTTTCCCTCTCTGTTCCCATGTTCAAGTTTCCCATTCCACCCACAACCTGTCTGCCCAGTGTTGTTCCAGTGCAATGCATAATGCAGAAATCTTTGAAATGAGGAGCAATTAGGGTTCCCGTAATAGTAAAGCTCAAGTATTTAGAAAGCAGGACTTTTCTAAAGTATGCTGAAGCCAGCAGTTTCTATTTTTCAGGTTTTATGTCTCAGAGCTGGCTGACCACAATACTGGCACACAGCACGGTACTAACAGCTACGGGGAGTGGTATTGCCATCTGGGCCCGATGGAGCAAGGCTGATTTCCCCCACCTGAGAATGTGATCCCTAATCTTTCACAGGTGGTTTGGCCAGAACTAGGAAGTAGCAAGATGAGCACAAATAAAAAGGTAATGGTAGCAAAGTTACCACAGCCTCTTTGGCATGTAATGAAAAATCCCTCTGAAAAGACTTTCAGACTTTTGCAGTTTCTTTTCATCTCCTCTTCTATTTTCCCCCCCTTTCTTCCCCATTTTTACTATTTCTTACTCTACTTGTCCTTGCTGATTGTGTACATTGCTTGCTCCTGCTTGCACGGTATCAATGAAGCTTTTTGGTGGATGTTTAGCCTCCTGGTGGACCCAGATGCCTGCTGCAGAGCCTGGCCCTTGAGCCACTCTGCCCCTTATTCTGCTGAAGGAAAACCATTCCCTACAGCTCTCTTCTTCTCGTGTGAAGACTACAGCTGGGGCACCACTACCCCCAGACTATCATGTTTAGCTAGTTGAGAGCAGGAGAATTTTCCAGGGGTCCAGCCAAGCGAATGCTTACAAGGACACAGAACATACACAGCGCCTGTGTGTATGCACAGAGGAGATGATCTAAAAGTTTCCTGTTACTGTAGTAGAGCTACTAAATGTAAATTGACAGAATGTGAAGAATAATATCATGGAAACATCAGCAAGCAGAGTAGCCTGTGGGAAAACATCACAGGAAAAGGAAAAAAGAGTTCCCCTCCGCATTTGGAAATTTGGATGAAGTGCTAAGCTGCAGGGGTTGGATCTTGAACTAAATGTCAGTGCTTTGGGGTCATTGACCTTACCTCTACAGTACTTTATTGGTAGTGCGATAGATAATTTATAGCTTTAAAAAATGCTGGAAGGACATACTCTTTCATGGAACATATGGTTTGGATTTGTATTACGTCCATTATTCTTGTTTCTGACAATCTGTAATAAGTCTATATAGATTTGTTACTAAATTACTATTTTCTAATAGATACACAATATTTCCATTATTTGACGATATTATTGTCACACAGGTACATATGTCAAGTCCAAAAGATCTTATGAAAAGCGTGCCAGGATTTCACTTTGACATACAACCTTTAATTTTAAATGCAATCATATAGGCAATAAAGCTTCAACATCAACAAGCTTGAATTCTTTGTAATAATAGCCTTTTGTTTATTTCCTTCTTTGAAATAAAATTGACACTGACAGCATATTGGCAAGGTTAAAGCAATCCTGTTATTAAATGCATTTAATCACAATAAAAAGGAAATAACGTATTTTTTTTAAATATTCCTTTGAAGCATTACTGCCTGATTACCTCATAATATCTTTATCTCTTCACTGTTCACTGCCAAGCCTGTGTGTCATTTCTCTATCTGTGAAGAATGTAATTTTTGTTCCCCAAGCAGAAGCAGAATTTCTTTCAGTGGCTGTGAAATTCTTTCCCATTTCTGATATTCTTACAAGGATCTCCAACAGTGATTTATCATGGGACATGGGTTTTAATTATTACCATAATTTGCTTTGACATTAAAACAATCTGTAAGCCTGTGTTTGGCCAAATGTGACTGTTTGCATAAGCAATAACTTGCCATTTCCCTCATGTTGGCAACACTGAGTTCCTGTGGCCTGGAGAAACCAGTGCACCATCTGCTCCCAGATAAGTCAATGGGGTTTTGCCATCAATTTGCATGGGAGAAGAATCAGGTTCCAGGTAAGAAATAGCTGAAAAAGCTGCTTTTTAAGCATTTTTCTTTACTGAAAGCTAATCCTTTCACGAGATTCAGGAAAAATTGCACAAAAGCTTTTGTTTCTTTCATTATACTGTCCTAGCAGCAAAGGGTCACTGCTGAAATGTTATGTCTGCTAGAGACTGCCAAGTATGATCACTTGGGAATGTTCCAAACACTAATACTTTTATATGCAAGATAATGGTATTTTCAGTCAAGCGATACGCAATTTTTGCCAAACCCAAGCAATGCAAATGCAACGTCTCTTTGGTCATATTGGCGGGACCTGTATTACATGGCAGGTGTCCTCCACAGCTTTGGTCCCCCGAGAGGTTGCTCTGGGGCCTTTCTGGAGCATTTCGAGGTTCCCTCTTGACTTTGAGCCTGGGTTTCCTCTGCAGAAGTAGCCAAGATTGCCTGGAAATGGTGTACATCTGAGCCTCATCCCAGCAGGAGAAACACTCCTGCATCCCACATTGCTGAGGAAGAATTTATCATTGCCTATTCCCATTATTCTGACTCTCTGTTCATTTTATGACAAACCATAACAAAACAACTAGCAAATGTTCAGTCTTGCCTTTGTTTGTAGTGTATCTTTCAAACATAATTTGTTATTTTCATTTTTCAAAAATCAAGGTCTGTGATAGGGCTGTTCTTCTATTTCCAAGCCAAGCTTTAACCCTATTTTTGCCTGTGCTGCAGACACATTGAAAACATAATCACTCATCCTATTACATCAGAGATCTGCAATTTCCCATCAGCACGGAAGGAAAACAAGACTGGTCTGCTCTGGTGTTTGACAGAACAGTGTCTTCTATTGTAATAAAAATGCTTCACACATATAAATTGCTTTTCATGTAAAGATCCCTATGTGCATTACAAAGATTGAATGATCATTATAATTATTTTACAAATGGCCTGCCACTGTAATAATGAAAACCATTATATCATTGTTCCTTCAGCTAGACCTTTTTAATCACTAGTGGCCAGGGCTGAGCTTGAAATTCAACTCCCACACAAATATCAAACTAGTATTTAGCTCTCTTCATTGTCCCCTGGTGACACTTCCATGGAAGTATTGGTGATGAGCTTAAACACGTTGCTGAGTGCTGAGTATTTGTAAGAGAACATCTCTTAGAGCATTGAATGCTCCATTCTGCCATCAATTTGAGCTGTTCCTGGAGTAAAACAGGACTTATCTAATAGGACACCTCTCCAGAAGCTGTAAACTCAAACAGGGAAGAAGTATGGCTATCAAAATGGGTTCGCTTCAAGAGAGGGTAGGTGGGTTCACAGCATTTATGATTACAGGTCAGACAATCCCTCCTTTAGAAAAAAAAAAAGTGTTGGGGAAGAGCCTATAAGTCTTTTCCTTCTTCACGTACATTGAAAGGTTTCATGATCCTTGCACCACCACAAGACCTTCCAGGTCACAGGATGCTAAACCATGGAAAGAAAGCAAGGTAGTGCAATTTGTAGCCTAAAAGGCAGCAGAGGAGTAGAAGAGGAAAGCAAGGCTAAGTCCAGAGTAGAGTGAGATGCCCTTATTGCCTCCTCATCCCTCTGGAAAGTAAGGGCAGTTTTAGTGCTGGAAAGAAAATAGTGCTATGGCAGACACGCTAGCTCAGCCTTTTCCTCCTCCCCAGAGTACACTTTGATCTGGGGTCCTTTCTCAATGCCCATGAGTGCAATGCAACCCTGTGCAATTCCCTGCTCCACAAAGCCAACAGCAATATACCTTGGGCTATACCTTCCAGGGACTGTGACTTTATATGGGAGGGAAACTGAAACTCCTGACATAGACCTTATTGAAATTCTGGACCAAAAGGAATTATTAAATTGCCAAGTCTGACTTCTGCTGGTTTATAAACTATTGGATGTCACAAATAATATTCTATCATTTAGGCTCATTCTATCATTCTATCATTTAGGATCATTCTATCATTAAATAATATTCTATCATTCTACCTAGAGACTTATGACTAAACTAAGAAATTTTGGTTTTCAGGTAACCTAACAGGAAAAGCTGCAAGCAAAGAACAGAGGAGGCTGAGATGCCCACTATCTAGAAGCCCAAGAGAGGAAACAAGCCAGAACAGTTCCAGCATGGGAATTTTGCAGCAACCTCTCTCTCATGCCCCAGAGTATCTCCACCAAGCTGAGGAGTGGGAATGCCGTTCTTAACCCAGTTTGCAGCTCAGTGTTAATCCAATGTGCAAACAGTCAGAGTTGAGGCCGAGAACCTTTGAGATACCATTTCAAAGCATGTGTGTCCCTTCTACCTTCTGCTGGCCATAGCTGATTCCTTGTGTTTCAGGGGAAGGCAAAACATCTCCATGAGCTCAGAAGAGCATACCTCTGCAGTAAGACTCTGCAAGGAAAAATCCTGTGTGCTTGCAGAGGTGGTGAATCATCTTACACTGAGCTAGAAGTGGTTTCAAAGAAATAGAAGTAAGCCTGATGTCCCACTGCCAGTGCAAAAAGAGGGTGAATACAGTTTCACACAGTCATAGCTGAAAAAATACCTAGTGATTAGCCCATCAGCTGTAGGCTATCTGATCTCCAAGTAGTTATGATAAAACACGTATTTTTCAAAAAGTTTGTAGTCCTATGTTGGCAGTACAGCATTATCTTTGCCTGGACTCCCTGTGGCAATGATGGTGTTATCTTAATGTCACATGGCAAGAGATAATGAAGAGAGGGTTGCCGATTATAAAAACAGCTATTCTCTAATATTGCTTCTTCCCACTTGGTTGCCTGGGCTTTCCTTACCCCAAGAAGCTCTTTGAGAAAGAGGACAGGCCTTCTGCTCATTTCAGCAAAGACATGGGAAGTGCTGGTACCAGCTTTATCAGAGAACACTAAAGCCATGTGGATATTTATGGTAATAGCAGTGGTGCTGAGTACAAGAGAAAGATGTAGAAAAGATGGAATTTTCTCTTCTGGACCTTGCTAAACTCCTTTACCAACGTCCTTAGTGGGGCAAGTTGATGTTTGTACATGCTGAGGTACTCCTTGGCACAGGCTACATATATTTTTTAACTTTTCCAAATGATTCTACAGGTCTCTGAACGGATGTGTTGTCAGTATTACCCAAATTTTCCAGTTCACTGGAAACATAGAATTAACCTGAAAAAAATTAATTCACTAGCAGTACTGATAGAGATATATTCACCATCTGTCTTCCTCAAAATGCATACACATTTTTCTATATGCACTTAGATTACAGCACTATAAATATCTATTGAATATCCATACACTTCACCAGAATGCTTGTTGGATGCCCCCTTACAGGGCCCTTGCGCGTAATAGTTTTGTCTCCTATGGAATTTGTTCAGTTCAGCTGAATTCAATGCTTCACACTTATAAATTCTAAGAGAATTGTACAATAATGTTCCTAAATTTTTAATCTCAAGAAGAGTATCCAAGAAATAAACACTGTAAATAAACAAAACCTGTGTTTTGTAAATTCAACAGTATAAGAGGCATGAAGAACGTGTATGAAAGTTGCTATCTATGGCTGTAAAAAATACATTGCAGTGTCTTATATGTGGTGATCATTTCAGGCTACGTGGTTGTTTAGTCTGCTTTTCCACAGCTGTATGAAACTGTCTAATAAGAAATTTATCCCCTTATAAATGCTGACTGCAATCATTTAAAACCCTAACACTATTTATTGTAGCTCAAACTAGCAGTTCACTGCTTTTGCTCAAGAGGATTCAGGGAACAATCCTCAGGGAAGGATGCAAAACCCAAACACAAGTTCCTGCATCTGTAAGCAGCACATGTCATTTTGTTAACTACCTGCCTTTGCAGTGGTGATGACCATCGTTCTGTGGGCAGCTCCGTACAGACCACTGCCAAAGTGACACCAGGCTGATGTGAAGTATGGACAACCCTCAAAAGGCTGAACACTGTAGCCTCAGACACTGTAAGCCATACCCAGTGGCTGGCAGGTGGGAAGCACAGAGCCTCTACAGATGAGTGGAATAAATGCTGAGAAGTGAAAGTGAAGAAACTGTTTCCTTAAACTTACACAGCAAGTGGCTGCTCAGGCAGGGAGCAGAGCTAGGTCTCCCCACTAGGTCTCTGTGTGGAACTGATGTGTTTTTCTGCAGGCTTTTGCTAAAGTTGTTCAGCCTATTTCTACTTTGGATCCACCTAGCATCAACTTCCAGCCTTTATACTGTGCTGTACCTTCATCTGCAAGGCATTCTGCTGCCAGCTTTAGTGACATTCCCCTGGGAAATGTGTATTTTCACCTCCTCAGGGTCTCCAGCAGCTGTTGGACAAGTGATAAAAGGGAAGTAAAATATTGGCCAACAATGTAAGTATATAAAAGAATAACCAAAACACCTTGGAAATCTGGGTAGAATTATTTCATACACATAGAGGATCTTATTTTGATATTTCTGTATTAAACACATTTATTTTTCAAGCACACCTGTGATTTCCACATCTGGACTTTAGTAGGATGAGAGGTCTGAGTCCTTCTCTGCAAAATCAAGTGAAGTTGGAAAACAGATCCAGATACCAGTGGCTGAATGACTCAAGGACTGATATCTAGATGCATTGAATTTACATTGAAGTCCTCCCCTTGAAGCCTGTTTCTGTCCAGAAATGAGCTAATGCTGTTATTGTCTGATGGCTCGCAGGCATACTGTCTCTGCAGTGAGTGATGTTTGTTCAGTTTTTGGAGAACTGCTAGCAGTTGCTATCTGACACCTGTTCAATAACTTCATTGGAGGGAACAAGTATGGAATGAAAACGCTCTCATTCCTCCAGACTAGAGTTGATTACAGCACTAAGTCAGAACTAGCATAACTGCTCTGTCCTGCCTGGGAAAACAAAGGTAGCATAATATTTATTTTCTGTTCTAGGCAGGTTTGCTTAATTACTGACTACACCTATAGATTATATGTGGAACGTGTGGATAGACAAGTTTCAGACCAATAAGCTATGACAAAGACAGTGGCCTGATTTATCTGCTGTTTGAAATAAAATAAAAGAATAACAGAATGCATCTTGTGAATCCATGTTCAGGATAGTGTTATTTAGGAAATACTTAAAGACACGGTTTCCCTCAGAAAAAAAAGAAGTTCTGTCAAAACTGAAAGATTTCATGAAACTGTTTGAGGTTTCTTAAAACTTTTGTCAGGAATTAAAAGAGGAAATTGTGCTGGGAATGCTGAAAGAGACTGGTTTGACATTATCTGAGTGAATATTTTTTTATTTTTCATTTTAAAGTATTTTTTCAAATTAAAAATAAAACAGATCTTTTATTAAAATAGTATGTTTCTATTGCCTAGAAATTTCCTCACCTCACAGATTATTTTTTTTTTATTATTTCAGGAATAAATCTAATTTAAAAATCCTAATAAACTCCGGGAAATGAATTTATACTCACTTCATAACTCTATCACAGGTGGTTAAATGACTTTATTTTAGTTACATTCACTCCTTTCTGTCTGTGGATTGCAAGAAGTATAGTACTCACATCTTAACAGAAAACTATCTTAGGAAATGAAAGTTCAAAGTCATATCACAAGTGTTTCTGTAGGGAACAACCCCGATGTGATGAATGACAAATCACAAGAAAAAAATCTGATTTAACACTTGAATTCATGTTCCATTTACAGATTAAAACAAACTATTTAAATTAATGGGAAAAAGTGAATTCACAAGAAATCCAAGGTAATGGAATTTCCCCTTCTGTGTTCTTTAAGCATGTTTTTCTTTGTGACTTATTTGCTTGGATCTATTCATGACACAGTATTCCATAGGCAAATAAGTGGTGCAGTTCCTTTCTTAGTATTTCTAAGACACTTAGTATATCCAACATTCTTTATTGCAAATGTGCCAAGAATTTAACAGGATTAAAAGATGCAGTCAGCTAATTCCACAGATATTAAGAATCTTTACAGCTGTGTTACATATATTTTTTGTAATCCTACCAGGTGTAGAAATCCTCACATTTCAAACCAGAAAATGACTCAAGGGGAGAAACACATATTTCACTGAATTTTTAATACTAGTGACTTTTCAGTTGTTTGAAACATCCATGGTGGTAGATGGTATTTGGATAACTAAGCATAGTCATACCTTCAGTCCTCTGCAAATCACTGGTAGCACCTTGTAGTTTGTCACCAGTCAGTGAAATCCCCCAAACACACATACCCCACATACACCAATGCTCTGACACCCACAGCTCTTCTTCTGCTTGTGCATTTTGCCAAAATTCTCTCTCCCTTCAAAGAGATCTGGAGTGCCAGCAAGCTGCTTGGTGGTATCAGATAACCTAAAACCAGGAGTTGCTCGTGTCCAGCAGCCATGTCGTGTATATACTAATTACCTTGAAGTTGCTTTGTTGCTTTGACCAAAGCAGGTCAGCATGCCAGATGATTGTTTTGAGTGAAGCTGATGAACGGACAGCAGGAGCAGTCTTCCAAATGTCTGCAAGAGATACTGGTTAGACAGTGCCCAGCTACAATAACAATGACCACAAAATGTTCCTACATGACTCTACCTGGCTGAGCTTCCTATGCTGTCTTCAAAGTCATGCTTTTCTTTTTGAGATGTTCATATACCTACCTCCAAGGCAACCATTTGCATGGGGGATTTCTAAGCTATATGCCTCAAACATTGCATGCTATACCTGGGTTTTGGAAAACAGACATCAATTCCGCTCAGCTTGCGGTGTAGGCACCAAATTTCAGGTACCAAGGGTTCAGTTTGCAGATAAAGTAGTTTAACGTATTTTACAGAGAGAGCATTTAGAACTGGAGGAGGACGACACAACTGACGCTAAGACCAATGTCATCCTGGACAACACTGACCTGTCAACCTGCACAGGCACAGCTTCCCCAGTAAGCCTGGATCCTAGTAGCACATGTGGCCTCTACCAACACAGATGTGGTTTTGCTAAGCTGTGTGTTTTGATCTGCTGATCAACCAGGTGGGAGGAAAACCCAACAGAGCGGGGAGGAAAGGCAATAAGAATCAGCTGGGGACCGTTACATCTTCACTCATGCAGTTGCGTTGCCCAGTGTTTGCCTATCAAAGCCCTCAGCCATGCTGATTCCTGCCCAGCTACTGCCTGTGCCTGCCTGTGCATGAAGGCGGACAGGATACCTTCTGTTTGTGTGGGTCAAGCTGTGAGTAGGCATCTCTTCTTCTTCTGTGGAGGCAAACACAGCAGTCCCAACTGAGCCGCAAGAGATATGCAACACCCTGAGATACCCCATGGTCTGATTTGGAGTGCGCAAAAGCCACAGCAGAAATCCAAGCTGGGTTTTAGTTCAGGGTCTGTCACACTCTTATCAAATGCATTCAGTTATGGAGGTGTCCTGAAAATATCCAAATAAATACACAGTGCTTTTCTGCTTCTCTTCAGACTCAAAGAAGGTACAACAGCTTTCTCAGTCTCTTTTTTTCCTTTCAAACTAAGGCTGGTTTGATACAGACACAGGAGGAAAGGGAAAAGGCAGCACTTGAGCCCCACTTCTGATATTAAATAAACCAGACTGGTAAGGTTTCTCTGGTTGATGGGCAAGTATCTGTGTGTTCTTCGCTCACATCCATGTGGTTGGTCCATCTTCCCCCTTGAGCAGAATGACCATGCCCAGAACACCTCTCAGCAGCAGTCACTGGTGTATTTTAGCCTTGACCCATGTCTCAGGACAGAACAGATAGAAAGCCACGCCAGAATGCTTGTAAAGAATTAACTGAATCATGCAATTGTGAGTCTGTACCCTGCTCCTGCTTTATTTACTACAATAGATGTAACTGCCCAGTCCTGCTACTCTGTGTGGTGCTTAAGCTGCCTTCACACCCTGAAGCAGCTTATTTAAAACCATAGGGGTTATCTCGACATAGGTTGTATAAAGCCATGGAAGTATCTCCATGAGTGCTGCGGCTCTGGTGCAGGATGCACAGGTGAGACCCACAGACCTCCACACAGGCAATATCCTGTTTTCCACCCCCAACCATCTCCCACTGGACAGTACAATCTGGGCCTCACTGCATGGCTCTCAGATGCATTCCGTGCCCATCCATGCTGTTCTCCTGCCAGGATTGCTAGTGGCATTATTTTACTTCTCTTAGACTTTGTGAGCCTGTTACAGAGAAAAAATCAAGCTGAGACTCTGTCTAAAGGAATTTGGAATATTTCTGCCTTGTATTTGGGCATAGAGATTTTATTTGCCTGTAATAAGAAACATTACCTTCTCCTCCCCTCCAATAAAATGATTCCTCTAATATTTAAGTTTCAAGACCGTACACTGTGTTTATAAGCCTCAGGCCCTGAAGTAAAATAAGATTGAGTTTCCCTCAGGTAAGTACTTCCAGACACTTTATCTGCTATATCATTACAACTATACTCTATTTGTTACTGTACTATGTAACACAATACTTGCATTATATTCCACATGAAAAGCTGTTTCTGCAGCATCTTGTCATCATTTCACGAACGCGGCTTTGAAGCCGTTTTGAATTCTGAATTCAGTGCATAACAGCGAAGGCTCAAGTGCACAACACCGTATTATTTACTCAGATGGGGTTAATTGCAGAATAAAAGAATGGTTCCTTTCAGTTTACCTTTTTACAATCTCACTCACACTGGATATGGAAGACAGGAAAGTCTGTGATAAATATCAAACTTTCTAATCAGAAACGAGCCCAGTCGTATTTGAAATCTTGAACTTAATCCAGAATCAGGAAATGCAGCCACTTGTGTTACTGTTGCTGAAAGAAGAAAATGACCTTTTTATTGTAGCTTACATTCACTATTGTACTTGTGAACCATGGGGAATGGAGCAGGAGAAATGCAAGGGCTTAAGGAGACCTTCTTTTAACAAGAAACCTGAAATAGGGTGTAATAAAAATATATAGCTGATATAAAGGCTGTGTTTCTCCAGGGGAAATCTGTAACTTTGACACGGATTCACTCCTAACAAATTATTCCTGCTTCCTAGCTACTGTTAATATTTGCTGTCAGGCTTCCATTACCTTAAATTTTACCTGCTTTGGCCTCAGTGGAGATTCATTTGAATGTAGAAAAAAGCATAATCCACATCTTTAACAGGAATATAAAAAATGAAATGATGCTATAAATTTTTAAGTGGAGATTGACTTTCAGCAAACACTTTTATTTCCCAGTGATGTTATAGGGCAAATGCCTGCAGGATTATTTCAACATAATGACTCTCAGCCGATGACTAATTTATAGCTGAACTGGAATCCTGGACCCACATCAGTACCAGTGCCGTAACTCAATGGCACACTTTTGGATGGCACACGGTGGTAGGTAACATTGGACCAGAAGAGATTAGAATCATGAAATTATACACACTTTTTTTGTGACATGGAACCCAGATGGAATTTATACCTTACCCAAACCAATGGGTTTTTTTGCATGAGCACTTTACTGTCATGCCCTCTGCTACTTTGAAGAATCAGACGGAATGGGTATTAATAGCACAGCTGGAGCCAGATTTGCCAAGCAGTCATAATACTGTGTAGGCATTTTACTTAAGTGGATGGATTTTAAAATAGTTTTAATTTTTAAAAAATGTTTTAGAAATACTGAGAACCTTACACGCTCCCTAGGGCTGGTTTATCTCTTTGGGGAAATCAGCTAACTTAATTATCTGGAGAAATCAGAGCCTAGCTATGAGTGAAAGTTTAAGTTGATGGGTCAGACACTGGAAAGCTGTGAGAGCTTTCTGTGCAATTTCACAAAGTCTTCAGTATCTTGTAAAAGAGAGTCAGCTTTGTTTTCTGATCCCTAAATCTCTTTTTTCACTGTCCCTGATTCTGAGGATAAGATGTTTTTTTCTTTTCACTGTTTATGCTATAAAATTATCCTGTAGATATTTAAAGTGAGATCAAAACAAAATCACACATCAACAAAAACCAAAAAATCATAGGAAGTTCCTTAAGCTTGCATATTATTGAATGAGTTACTGGCTGACAGGATAAACTCATACTTTTCTGGAAGAAGGCCTTATAGATTTTTCCCATCAGCTCACGAGCTTCCATAGGTCACTGTGAAAATTTTGCCATGAGCTTCAGCTGGAACAAATTCAGGCCCTACCTATGTGGTTCATGGTTTGTGATGTGCAAGGGTTATGCAAGGTCAGCAGCTGCCATGCTAGTGCCAAAAGACAGGAGAGTTGCCGGATAAATCCCAGTGACAGCAACTGACACCAGTGCTGTATGATTCCCTGTGTCCCCACCCCAGCAATGGTGGCTACCTGGTTCTCCCCAAGTAATTAAACTCTGTCCTTCTATCCCATTAGCAGGTGGAGTTGAAGCACTCCGATCCAGCAGTAATTCTCAGGACAGGAAGCAGTTTTATAGTCCTACCTTTGCTGCTGTGGAGATTTTAATTTTTCTCTATTCTTTCACAAGAAGATGTAAAATAAGACCTTCTGAGTTGAAAAGGAAGAACAACGGGAAGCAAGAAAATACCTACAACTGCAGCAGCCAGTCCTGTAGCTAGGTCATTGACTTGAAATCTGGGAGAATAATCTCCATGTCACTGCTCTAAATGATTTAAAATAAGAGGGGTCAGAAAGGCTGCTATAATAAACATCCACTACATACAATTACCACTGTAAACTCATTAACCTGTGTATGTCCTCAAGCTGAGCACATAGCACTGATTGGAAAGCACATTTACTGAAGTAAGAAACTAGACCAGCCATCTGCCTCTGTTACTCTGCTTGGATATCTGTTCCAAAATATCTCTGTTCCAGAGAATTTTTTTCTCATTTCCACCCAATGTTTATATGTATGTAATGTGTTCCCCCTTGTTCTTGCAATAACAGTGTCCTCAAATACAAACTGTTTTCCTCCCTGATGTTCCTGTAACGTATTTCTATGGATTAGTCACATCCATTCTCACTCTTCATTCTGTTGAGCTAAGGAGGTTAAACTGCCCGAATCTCATCTCACTCAGGAAGCACTCTCTCCTGTGGCCAATCCAGCCCTTCTGTCTGGAGGGGACTTGCACACAGTCTTTACAGGAAGCTTTGCCAGTGGCATGGACCCTACCATCCCACTACTGAAAATATCTGGCACCTTGTAAGATCAAATAAACCTTTTCCGTGTGTATCATGCGCAGGGTTCACAGATACTCTGTAGCAGTACTCCCTGATCTTCCTTCTCTTCTATCACTCCATAGTAATGAACTCCTAACACACTAGAAAAATCTTGTACTTTATACATTAGAGCATGGCTTTGCCAAGAGAACTGTGTTATTTTAACAACTTAGTGTTGCTGCAGACCTCCTCTGAGCTGATAATGCTCCCAGTTTGATATCAACATCAAGTGCCATTAATATACTTGCTGTGTATTGCTCTGTGTGTTAAAGCAATTAATGAAAACATTTTGCAAGACCATTAAAATTTGTCAATAACCTCTTCCCAGACAGTTCTACCTTCCAGCAATTGCCTTCTCTGCTTAAAAAGTTTACACAGTTGTAGCACAAAAGTTGCATACACCATCTTTGTATGAAAAAGAATCTCCATTCTAGCAGATTTGGAGCAGATAACAAGCATATCATGTGCACTTTCCTTGTTCTAGATATGCATTATGTCACAGAAAAATGTGTCACCTTAAGCCTGGTTTGATCCACTTTCTTTGTTCTATTTTTTGTTTTCCCCCATCTTTTCTTACTCTTCAAGTTTTTCTCTAAAGCCTCGCACACTGTTGAAACACACCTATGTAACCCGGGTGTTTCAGAAGCTCTTTTCCCTCCTTTTCAAACTTTTCTCATCTCCACCCGTTGGACCTTTGCTGCTAGACACCAGTCCCCATAGAACTCCAGGACGGACATGTTTAACAATCCAATTTAAGTCGGGGAACTCCTAACCTCAGCCTCTGTCTGAGCTCAGAGTGCTCAGGGATCATTCATCCCTGCTTCACTGACAATGCTGAATTCACTGTCAATGTAATCTCTTTAGCAAACAAGCCAGGAAGACTGGCTGTTAACTTTCTAGTGTGACATTTGGAAACACAACATGACAAATTTATTTTATCTGTCCCTAGCTGTGCTTTAACAATGATTTGGTGATGGCAAAAGAAAGAGTTAACAGAACAGAAAACAAGTCCTGCTTCAAGTGTTTTTATAACTTTCTTTACACCACAGAGCTGTGGAGAAAAACAACATTTTAAGGGTTGTTCTCTTTTTCCATTAGGCTGTCTGCTTTTACAGGTGGTGAGTCGCTATAAGATCTGAAAATCTCCACACATGCAAATGTGATGGTGAGATGGTCTGGAACTGAAACACTCAACCTGCCTGACCATTGCTTGAGGGTTTATAACACAGTCACTTGCTAAACTAACAGCAACTAAGTGACAAACTAAACTGGTGTATGAACAGCAGCAATACAGTTTTCTCCCTGGTAACTGGTTCACCTTGTCCTGGACTGGTTGACATTGTCCTGTTGAAGGGATAAACTCACTTCCACAGCCCTTGGGAGAGGAGTCTAGTGGACACAGTATCTACCCATCAATCAAGTGCTGAATTTCACTTGTAATTTCTGTAATAGAACACATATCCAACCAATGCTTTACTTCCACTTTCTTTGCTTTTAATATTTGCGTGTCATCTTTAAAAGTAAATTATTCATGTACCACTATTCTGCCAGAAAGTTACATCAAAATGAATATTTAGAGTCAGGATGAACAGAGATGACATTTTTGGTGTTAGATCTTCTCACAGCCAACTGATTCCACCAGACTGCTACCATGCCCACAGCATTACAAGATAATTCAGATGTGGAGCGACCTTATGGGGCCTTTAATCTAAACTATTGCTACAAGTATGGTCAGCTTTTAGGTCAGCCCAGGTCACTCAGAGCTTTATTCAGTCAGGTCTTGAAAACCTCCAAGGATGGAGATTGTACAACCTCTCCATATAACTTGTTCCACTGCCTGATTGTCCTCATGGGAAAAAGTTTCTCCCTATGGTCCATTGGAAACCCATTTATTTCAGTTTAGTCGATAATTAGATTGTCTGTTCTCTCTTGACTCCATCAGATTTCCCACATTCTTTGCCTTCAGAGTTCTTCCTATGGGATCCCATCTATCCATTTCCTGTCTGAACCAAAGCCTGGCTGCCCGCAGCCTGATGTCTGAATTCTTCCTCCTCACTCCCCTCAGGATCTTCAACACCATAATATCCTGGGTACTAAAGTAGCAGTTGCTACTAATTATCACATTCCCAGCCCTTTATTCCTTGTTTATAATAGCAGATCTAACTTTGCATCATCCCTGGTTGGCTTACTCTGCCAAGAAGCTATCCCTGATCCTGCCCAGAAACCTCTTCAACTGTTTGCATCCCACATTGTTGCTCTTCCTGAAAATGTCAGGACATTGAAATGCCCATAAAACCCAAGGTGTCTGATCCAAGGACTTTCTTGAGTTGTTTAAAGAAGGCTTCGGCCACTTCCTTGACCTGATGGTGTGGTCTGTAACACAATCCTACTACAATGCCATCCTCATTGAGCTCTTTTACCCTGACACACAAACTCTCACCAAGCCCATCATCCACCCCATGCATGCAAAAGCTTCATGCTTTTAGACCTCTCCTTCACACAGAGGGCAAGCCATCCTCATCTTCCCTGTCTCTCCTGAAAAGACCTGTGTCTACTGTAGCACTGCAGTTGTGCAAGCTTGCCCCACCACATCCAGTTATTCCAATGACACTGTAGCTTTGTAAATACATGCAGAGCTCCACTTTTTCCTGCTTGGTTCCCTGTGCTTTGGTGTACCTACACTTGAGGTATGCTTCCCTTCACTCTCTTTTACCATTCCTGAGTGCTTTCTTGTTTGCATTACCCTGCCATTTTTCTTCCTGTCCACAACCCTGTTTCCTTACTTAGCTGTGGATTGTTATCTCCTTCTCACAATGGTTCAAGCTTAAATGTCTTTCAACTCTTAAAATACTCAATACTTTTCAATACTCAGCACTTAACAATATTAAAAACTAGGTTTGTCATTCTTCCTACTGTGGGTGTTTTTTGAAGCAAGGTGAATCAATTTACTAAAGACTTTCCATATAAGGAAACATCATGAGATGTTTCCTTAAAACACCCAGACAGAGTTGCTGGAAAGGTGGAAAGTGATGAGGTTTGACTTCTTTTATCAGACTGCCCTACAAATTAAAAAAAAAAAAAAATCTGTTTATTTTTCTTATTTTTCCTTATTGATGTTAAATCTTTCTGTACCAAGAAACACTAAGAAGTCAAAGGCCACTCAAGACTTGTTACACTTTTTCTGAGACAGAGTCCTCAGACAGCCAGAACTGCATTTCATGCAATTTATTGGCAGCGAAAAGGAATGGAAGCAACGTGAAGAGATGGCCCATAAAAAAGGTTGTTCTAGGTTGGTGTCTGATCTGGAATTTCACATCTGGAGGGGTGGAAAGTCAAAAGGCTCAGTTTTGCCCTTTAGGTGTTGAAAAGTGAGTATGTTTTATACATAACATGTCCTTTCACTTGAACAAAAAATAATAGCATGCTGTACATGACATTCCTTCTCTGAATAGGTGAGAGTGAGATGGGGGCAGTAACATCTGAACTGAAGAGGGTGGTGGATCAAATTCTATCACTTCTTACCTATCACAAAAATTGCAACGAGAGAGGAACAAATCAATCTGGACATAACAAGGACCCTTTTCCAAAACATAAGCATGTCCATACTAGTGAAGATGAGAAAAGGAATGCCGTGACTGGGGGATTAGTAAAGTGGTGTTGCCATTGCAGTTTTTTGCAAGAAAAGAGTTTTAAGCTAATTAAAATGTCTTTATAGTCTTTTAACTCGCATTTAGCTTCAATTATAACATCCTGAAGAGAAGACTTTAATGAAAACCTAAGAGACAAACCATTTTTACTATTGCAAGTCACAGTAAATACTCCTTACACCTTCTAGTGATTCTCCAAAGAGACAGATAGTGCCAGATTTTACTCATTATTTTAATAATATGTGTAAGTGTAGAAGAAGAAAAACCCTTAACATACAAATTGCAGGTTGTTTTGCTGCATTAAAAAAAAATATATAATTTTAAGGAGGAACATGTCTTCAAGAAAATAGTTTTCTAGAGTGAAGTCCTCTGGAAAGTCATAGCAATAACACCAGTCAAGTTCTGTGTGAATGATTCTTAACCTCTAGGGTAGAAATCCAGACCATTTCAGTGGTTTATTGAATAGAACTACAAAATAAATTTTCTTTTTTTTGTTGTTTTGTTTTGTTTTGTTACTAATAGATACAGAAATTTCACCTGACCATTTTTATGATTTTCAAAGGCGGTTTCATTTTGTATTAATTGCTTTTCTATATCAAGAAAATACATTTTGTTCTTCAGAGATTTATGCTCCTGCTATCTAGATCAGAAAAGCCCTGTTTGGTGGCCATCACATAGAACCTTGTGTACGAGGCAGCTCTTCACAGCCCACTGTCTTTTGCTGACCCTGTCCGGGAATGGGAGGAACAGAGAGCAAAATCCATGCAATATACAGATGAAAGCACCAAACAGCTCCTCACGTGCTCTCTGCCACCTGGGATTTAAAGCACGGACTGCCGTGAGTGAAACCTGGCTCCTAATCTCCCAGCCTTTGAAAGGCTGGACAACCTTGTAGCAAACCCAGTAGATTCTGAAGGTCTCTCTTAGTGGCATTTTTATAACTGTAGGAGACTTTAATGGCATAATTCAGTGAATCAAAATCTCACATTTTCTTGAGTGTTCATCATTACTCTGTACTCTTCCTCAGTCTTTTGGGGAAAGATCAATTTCTCTCTTTTTGAGAAACCAATGTAAGTAGATTTTCTGATGGTGTTACTGATGTGATTATCATAAAAATTCAGTGATTTTTGTCTGGGATGACAACAATTAGCAATATTACTTAGGGGTTATTTTTGCTGTACACACTGCGTAGATAAATTAAAAGCCCAGTAACAGCAGACTTCCTGCATCTTTCATAGCTCACATGAGAGGAAGGGAGGCACATCTTGTCTACTCTGGTTGTGTCAGACAGACTGAGCTCTGATCTTCTGTATGATCATGCCTGGGAGAAAGTGAATGACGATTTCTCATGACAGTTTGGCTACCCACATGGATGTTTCAGCATCCATGGCAATACAAAACTAGAGAAATTACTCACCTGTGATTTCTGTGGCCTTCTTCCAGCAGAGATTTACAGCATCTGATACTGAGGCACATGTTAGCTATTCCTAATGGATATAAAAAGCCCAAGCTTGAGTCATTACATGGGGCTTTTTGCATGCACCAGCCTCAGATATGTCTTAGCCATCTTGACAATTCAAAGTTTTGCTGGTTTTTAGAATCTATAATGTAAAAAAAAGAATTGTACATTGATTTCTTTAAGGCTCTTGGCTCAATCCACATGGATAAGTCTTTGCATGTTGTTGATGAATATCAGAGTGTGTTCAATAGGGTGAAAAAAAAAAGCATGCATTTCAGAAGTGAAGAAGACTGGGGAAATTTCCTTACAGTTAGGATTTTGAAAGCCTATTCTTTTCAATCCATATGAAGAAGCTCTCTAAAAATCCACCACCACTTTATATCTGCCCTTTTATTTTTAACCTTCAATGTACTGATGTATGTGAGGTAAGAAAGGCTCATGTTTTCTTCCTGATTCTGTCTATTGAAATGAGGTCTTGTTAAGGCTGTAACATGAGGTTTAACAATCTGAGGTTAAGATCCAGCCTCTTAAATGCTTACATGTGTTCCCTTCTCCGGAGAGCAGGAGATAAGATATCTGTATGATACCTGCCAATTAGGAAGATGTATAATTCATATGCTCAGAACCAAAAAAAAAATAAAAATAAGATAAAGCTTCTTGTTTCCACAGTGACTCCTTCTCTCCTTCTCCAAGAGTGCAGAAGAAACCGGTGAGGATACCAGGCCATCTCCTGACATGGCCCTCACAGCAAGGACACAGAGGTGCCTCAAGCACTGTGAGCTGCAGATGCAGACAAGGTGTTGCCATCTGTCTGTCCAACAGATGAAGAAATTGCAGCTGAGAAATCTACTTTGAACTGGCCTAGTTTTATCTCCGGATCCAATGATCAGTAATCTTCAGGTCAGCACAAAGGTGAGATAGGGTCTGCTCCTTTTCCACACTTACTGCAATGCAGAGCACAAGGTGAGGAGGGACCATGGTGCTGAGCTGCCCAGGGGGTGTGCTGCCAAGCAGGTGTTCTTACAATGTGGAGGTCTTCCATGACAGCTCGCTGTAGCAGCTGTTACTATACTTGCAATCACACAGCAACCTAGGCATCCCAGCTGCACCTCATGGAGATGGAGAGAGGCCATGGCACTGTGCTGCTAACTGTTCAGGTATGGACCAGCCTCCAGGGAAGGAGATGGGAGCTAGAGGGGTGGATCTTGCTCTGCCCAGAGAGTCAGCTCCAAGACATGCCTATCAGTGGAGCAAGCCCACACAGCAGCCCAAGCACTGTGCTGCAGATCTTGGTCCTCGTCTACCATGCCATTCTTGCACCTCAAAATTGCAGTTAAGGCTGAAGAATGCCTGAGCAAATGCCAAGGGAGCTCACTGTGAGCTTCTGATCAGCGACCAGGCTAAACTTTCCTGACACTTTAGGATCACAGCTCTACGCTGCACACGTGTCAGGACCCAGAGTGATCATGGTCTCCTCCACAGAGCCAGCTTGGGTGGCGCTGAATGCCTCCGCACAAGCCCCTTTGCCTTGAACCTCAGTCAGCTGCTGGCACCGTGTGGAAATCAGAGCTGTTTTGATATCTCTGCTAAGCAACTCATCACAGGAATCTGACTTCTGGTGCCGTCATGGGGATCCTGTTCACACTGGGGCCATCATCACCCCCAGCAAGTGGGGAAGGAGCGGGCTCTGGCAGCCAAGCCCGCAGCCTCCGCACAGCGTGGGCTCGCATTCTTCCAGCACAGCTGTATCATGTTGCGTGGTGCTTCACACTGCTTGAGGACAGTGCCACTGGCAGGCCCCAGCGCTCCGATCTGCTTTGTCAGAAAAACAGCATTTAAGGCCAGCTTCGGTCCCAACCTCGCAGTTCCTCTGTCCGCCCTAACTTGCAAGGGGAAAGCAGGGGCTGTATCGGGCGGGAGCCGGCTGCCTGCAGCCAGCTCTGCTGGTGAAGTAACACTGTGAGATACAGTATAGCTGTGTCTGCAGAGTGACAAACCTGGAATCTGAATTAGCTTTAAGCGGATTAGTTACACCCCATCAAACTCTTGTGCGCATGTTACTATTCAGAATTAAAGTGACCTGATTTCAGCATAGCTTAATTCCACTTGTAATGGAGTTAAGTTAAATCTGAAGGTGAATGCTTTATTACAGCTAGTAAATCCGCTTTGCACCTCTGGTTAATTTGGATTAACTTTCTCGAGGGACCCTCCGTGCTCAAGCCCTGCTGGTGGCCAACTCAGTTATAGCGTCTGCCACTGCCCTCCTCTAATAGTGGTAGGAGAAAAACATGAGCTGAGATGTAGTGCCTCTCACTGCAGGCTGAAGGATCAGGAGAGGGTCAGCTACCAGAGACTACTCCTGATGAAAGTCAACACTCAAAACACTTCTCTCCAGAGCTTTATCACCAACTGTCTCCTTAGGCAAGTAACACAGCATCTTGGTGCCAGGGCAGGAGGAGACCCTGCCTACCCAGGACAGGAGATCCTGTCACTGCCACTGCTGTGGAGAAACCAGAAGGTCCGCACCCAAGGGGAGCAAAGGACAGCATCAGATTTTCTCAGTCAAGGGGGGAAGGGAACATGGTGCATTCATTTGGCCCCTCTCTGTAGGCTTTTCAAGGTAGTGGACAGCTTCAAGGCTCTCTATGCACTGGATTTCCCCACTCATGGGGCTCCTTCTGCAGCCTGCTACTTCCCACATCCTTGCACAGGTGAGTCAGTACTTCCTAAAGACAGTGAGTGTGATGGTCAAGATGACAATGTAGTGTTCCCAGTGCTCAGAAGCTGGGGGGGATCACAGCTAGCTCAGGAGTAACATTACAGGCTTCAATCCCAGAGATATGCTACAGCCACCGTGCTTTTCTGCCCCTCTGGTGTCTGTGCATGGCCGTGCTCTCCAAAATGACCAGAAAGGCTCTGGTTCTGCCTGAATCTGAACATTATTCATATTGTGAATATTTGTCTAAGATGTCTGATTGTTAAGGCCAAATGAAGCTTTCACTTCCTCTACAAATATTTGTGCAATGACCTATAACTACTGGCCAACATGCCTGCCAGCACTCCATTAGATGACAACTCATTTTACAATTAACTATTATCATTTGATAACCTCTTGAGGTTAAGAATACAGATGTAAGATCTCCAAGATTCCTAATGGGAATACTTCATATCAGAAGTATGTTTCCCTTGAGGATGACATCACCACAGGGACACATATTTCAAATATTTTGGCCATCATATTTTGAAATCTCCTTTAGAAATACAAAAATGCTTTTTAAGCCCTGAAAGAACTTTTCTATCAGTCTCAAGTAAACACACTGCCATTTAACTCTTTGGAAAAGAGTTTGCGTAATAACAAAAAGTGACATGGGAAACAAAGCAAAGGATTGTGATGTAGCCAAAGAAAAAAGTGTGTTTGGTACATAGTGCTGATATTACCTGAAAATAGTTCTTTGGTAAATGCTATGTGAGCATTTTTGTGATGAAGCAGTTCAAGTGGAGCCAAGCCACAACTTCAGATCAGATCCCGGACTATTTAGGAAGCTGGACTCTAGGTTGAAATCTAAAAAAATGGTCTCTGTGCACTGAAAGACACTGGCTAAACTAAAACCCTAAGCTTAAGCACCTCCCCTCTGTTAAGCTCTGGTAAAAGGTGGAAGTAGGTGAAGTCTTATCTTTACGTATAGACAGGATTTTCACCAGTGACTGGGTACTGAAGCTAAATCACTGACTATTAAATTTAGTAGAAAAAAGATATACATCTGTGTGTGTATATACGTATATACATGTATGTATATATATGTGTTTGTACATATATGAATAACCTGAATGTGCAGCTGTATAATGTGTTATTAATGATTTTGTTTTCCTTTTAATATCTCTTCCACTTCTATTTCTGCCCTTCTCTACATGTCTCAGGTCATACGGCTTAGGAAAACAGACTATGAAATCAGCAGAATTTACTATATTTTGAACTGCTGAAAGATTCTTTCACTACATAAATATAAATGCAGAGTAACTTCAGTGGAATTAAAGGTGTTACCCTACTGAGGAAGAAGTACAATGCATGGAGATGATGTAATCTAAAAAATCATATTTCTAATTTTGAAGGAACGAAATTACTTTAAATAATGTACTTGCGGAAAAAACAGGAAAATTCAGATTCCTGCCCCTTTTTGGCAGAAGAGGCAGGACCCAATTCAGTTTGGTCCCTCTTACAATGATTGTTGCAAGGGCCACTATTGTTCCACCTACAAGGCCATGGCCTATAGGCTCTTCATTGTGGGGCCTCAGGATTTGCTTGAAGCTCATGAACAGATCAATAACTACTCTAAGTTGTTTTCTTTCTTCTCATTTTATTGCTAGGTTAGTTAACAATAAAAGCTCATTAAACCATCATTCAAAAGGTAGTAATGAATTAATTAGTAATCTCTTCATAAAGCCTCATTTGCTTATAATATTAATATGATAATACAACATGCAAAATCGTCCAAACGAGGTTTAAAATCTATTCTAATGACAATATTCAAACTTAAAACAAATACTTAAAAATCTTTGTTAAATAAGACTAGTTTAAGAGTCTAACCCCATTACTGTTTTTTGAAAGTGGCATTCTTGCCTTGCTTCCATTCTTAAAGACTTCATAGAAGTCTTAATACTTTTATAGAAAATCCATAAAGATTTGTTATACAACAATGAAGATAATAACAAGTTGTCACTGTAACAATTAATTCTAACTGAAATCTTAGTGTAGAATTCATACTATGTATCTTAGTGCCATCAATTGAAAGCCCCTTCTGTATTTGAAGATGTGGATAATTTATCTGAAGTTTTAAGAAGGAAAACAAATTCAGTTCTGCTTGGAGTAAGCTGTATTAATACCCATGTATCTTGAAATGTTTATTTATATTGTGAGACATATTAATTAAATTATTTTTTTAAAGACTAGTACTTTAAGGCAGTTCACTTCCACTGGTTCAGGCAGCAAAGAACTCCAGTGCTTTGATAATACAAGCCAGTGGATCCTGTTGGCTAGGGCACCCACTCTTCTGTCCACGTGTCCAGGGTCACAGACTTTGCACAACTGGAAGGCAAATTGAAGGCAACTGAAAAAGCAAATTGCAGTCAAAAAGTGCTAGACTACAACTGAGAAATGGTCCATCCATTTTCCAGCTTATTGGAAAATCTGGATATAGATTTCAGCTTAATCTTTTTAGAATGAGTACAAAGAACAGATGTGCTTTCTGAACTGAAAAGCTGAGGCAAAGAAAAATATGCATCTGTTGTATAGATAACAGTAGAACTGTCCCCATGGCTGTTTTGCAAGGTGATGATGCTTTCTGTAGAGATGACAGTGACAGCTTACACCTCCGATTTCAGTGAGATTCCTCCCAAAATTAATTAAGCATATACAGAGTAGGACAAACGTTCCTTCTGGCTTTTTTATTATTATTTTTTTTAACCTCCCACTCTAGTCTTGTTCTACTTGGGCCTTTTTACCACACTTACCAATCACTTGAATTTTCCAGTACATCTGATTGCAGAGTGAGACAAGGGAGTAGAAGACAACCTGATCCTATTAGGTAATATGGCCCTTTCCTGTAGAACCATATTAAAATGATCACAACATCAGTCTTAGGATTTCATCAGATATATTGCTCAGAAAAATACGATCACTACCCATAAACTAACAAAGAAACAATATGCAGAAATGTTGTATCATAAAATCTCTCTAAGACACAGAAACTGGGTTAGCATGGCTACCACCAATCAATCTTTTTAATAAGAACACCAGCATTAGAAAAGAAAGAGATTCACAGGATTTGTGCTTTAAATTGATAGACACGTGAAAGTGCATGAAATGGGTATTTGCTGGCTCAAGAGCCCATGAGAGATTGTCACCCAAGAAGAAATGAAGAAATATTTGGAAAGAGTGGAGAAGCTCACAGAGTGACACCAAATTAAAAATATTTCATTTTCAGTTTTTGACATCACTAGACAATAGACTTCACAAACAGGGACACAGACTGATTCTAACATGACCTAAAATCACAGAAACGTAGGAGAAGGAATAAAAAAACCTTTCAAATTTAGTTTAAAAGTACAGATGTCTTTGTTTTTTCATTGGCAACTTCAACACTATTGCCTTTGGACATTTTATTTTTAAGAAACATCTGTCCAATTTGGATCTGTCATACTGCAACTGTGATTAGTTAGAGATGTTACAAAAAGTGAAATTACTTATGCAAGTCAATTCTGCAGAGTTCGTATATCATGAACACAAAGAAATAAACTGCCCAAGAACAACAATTTGAATTTCTCTGTTGTCTTTTACCCATGGATCCCAAGCCACCTGAAAAGCATTATTTAATTACATATTGCACAACCTAGAGACAGGATGTATAACAAAAATTCAGTAAGTCTCCTCTGAGATAGAAAACAGCACTTGTTCAGAAGTGCAATGCCACAACTTAGGAGGAAGTGAGGATAGAAGTCAGTGAAAAATCAAGAGCACATAATTAGGGAGCCTCTAATTGTTTATGCTGTATTTGTCTGAGATACCATCTTTGACATCAAAGCTTTAGGGGGGGTTCCTGCTCCATGATGCTTACTAATACAGGTGACAGTAATTTTTTTCCCCCAAAATATGGCATTGGCAACTGTTCTGTTTTAAATCTCATTTATGAAATCTTTGAGATAAAATTTAGATCCAGGACATGGACAAAAATTTTCAGACAAATAGTTTACTCGCCAAAAAATGCAGGACGACTGAAGCTATTTGGGATTTTGGATTGAATTCAGCAAATTGTTTCAGCCAAACCATGTGGGGGAGGAAAGTGGAATTCTGAAAATGTGAAACAATTTGTTCCGACATTATCAAAATTGCAAAATTCCTCCTTTATTTTCTTCTTTTTAGTTAAGGCATTAGAAAAAGTGGGCAGTATAATGAAAAAGGAAGAAAAGAGAGTGACACACCACAAGAAAAACCTGGAGTGTGTCACACTTGGAAGCTTTTCAGTCTGACCATTCCCAGTTTGTGCAAGAAAGCCTCCAAACGAGAATGAGCTGTACCACAGAGGATAAGGATACGTGCACATTCCAGCTGAGAACATATTTCTCCTGTGAGTTAGAGCAAAGATGCACCAATTGAAAGCTGGAAAATGCTGTTACCGGTTTGATCTATTTGCTCATCTTACATAACGTGTTTGATGAAAAGCAATTTAGACTGCTTCTCATCTGTCTTGACTGAACTATTTTTGCAAGGGTCATCTTCTGCCTTTTAGTGGTTGCAAATATCAATCAGATATCCTGAATTGACCACTCACCTCAACCAAATGCTTCCCTTCAGCAGATAACGGTTGCCTGGAGCTGACAAGCGCAGAACAAGTTAAAGCTGCCTTACCTGCTCACAAGAGGATTTTCTCACAGCCAGAAGAGGCACCATCTGGTGATCGAGGAGCCAACTCAAAGCAATTCATTTCCCACTCATCAAAGGAGTGAGATGCAACTTTTTTTTAACTCTGGAAAATCCCTTGAATATGGTACACATTACTTAAAATGCCTGCACTGTCCACATGTCGGACTAGTATTCACTCAAACTTCTACAAAGGGCCACCAGCCAACCAGCTCAAGACAAAGGAATCTCACAAGAAAAAAGCAACTTTTGCACATTCTCATGTCCTGTGCTCCACTGCGAGATCTTCAGATGCAGATAAAGGTCAAGACCAATGACTGCACCAGTTTCTGAACCCTAAAGAGAGAGCAAAAATATCGACCTAAAGAAATATAAGAAACTTTTTTAAAATTGTATCTAAATCTTCATGACAGAAAACAGTTCTAACCATGGTTCTCATCTAAGAGCAGTTAGGAAAGGCCAGATCTCATGGCACTGCTGCGTGCACTTAGAGCAGGTCTGACTGATGTGATGTGGCACTTGGAAGAGCAAACTGCTGTTGTAGCAGACTGGGCTGCTCGGGCTGCAGGTTTGAAACTGGCTATTTAAACTGGTTGGGAGGAACTGGAGTCTCTGTGACTCAAGCCCCAGTATTGAACTCCTGCTGGATAACAGGCAGACAGGCAGGGAGAGAATGCTTACTCAGAAGCACAAGTGACACTCAAATGTCTGATGAATCATTCCTTCCAGTGTAGGACGCTGGCAGAGATGCAAAAGATTAGAAGACCTGCAAAGATACATAACTCAGGGATGTGTGGGAGGCTCTGAGCCATTTCTTGTTGGATGCATGAGCCTGCTCTCAGGGGTACATTGACCGATCACCCACGGTACAAACCGTTAAGCCCCAGCAATTCACCTTGGGCTTCAGACTCTCTGGAGTCTGACCCCAATGTGGTGTTGTTCACAAAATCTGGACACATTGGGCAGCCTTCAACTGATTACAGCTTCCACTGCTGGCAGAAATCCCAGCCTTAGCTGTACTGGGGCTCTGGGACTTCTCTTGCCCTTTAATAACTTGTTAAGGTCTCTTGCAAGGGAAGAACATGGCATCCAGAGCTGTAGCTACTAAATTCCATTTACTGTCATCTGCGGACAATTTGCTGTATGGAGCTGAGGCACCACATTGTTGTAAGGGACAAAGGTGATGGGGGGGAGCAGAAAAGACTCCCCAAAACGGGATTCAAATTTTGTTTATGTATTTTCATAGGTTCGCTCACTTTTGCAGTGAGCAAAAAATAGAACAGAGAAACCTTTGAGTATGCGTATGGCAGAATCACACCTGCTGCACCAGGTCATTGATATGAATTTGGCTCAGGCTAGCAGTGACTGTGTGACTATATGGACTTACACCAGTAAGCAACTTGTCCCAGCTGTGCTTGTTCTGATGTTGATTTCTGGTTTTAGGGGTCTTCCCAGGGCCCACAATTTGTTATCCACCGTAAGAGTGTGAGGAAATGCAGTCCACTTCCAAAGGGAAAACTTTCAGCTACCAAGATAACAGAGAACAGGAGCTGAAATGACCAAGAATGCTATGCTGCTAACCAACTAGAGCCAGAACATGATATGAAACATATTAACTTGTTTTGTTCTTGCCTTTGGCTGTTTTGGGTGTAAATGACCTCTTGTCTATAGACTACAACTGCCCGTCTTCCTGCCTGCTTCTGCAGAAGCTACCCAACTACTACTTGTTCAGTGCACTTTTCTTTCCCCAGATCCCATCTGTGGAAAAAAAAAAAAATTATCAACAAAACTTATATTAATATCCACTATGGGGTGTAAGAGGATTCCCACCTACTCTCCATTATCTCACTCAAGTCTGCCAGCTGATCTGTTCACAACACCGCCTCATCTGATTCATCCAGGTTAGTAAACACTACTCCTTGAAGTAGTCTGCCTGATTTGGATGGACACAGGTTAGAAAACATACCACGCCAGCCCCGCTGGGGCAGTGATATCTATAGGGAGGGGGTGATGAGAAGGCAAAGTTGGAAAGGGAAGAGAGCAGAAGATGGCAGACCCTTTTATCCATCCATCTGAGTTTCACCGACTGGATCCATCCCCAGGAAAAGTAAAACATCTCAGACCAGGAAATGTTTAGGTCTACAAGCAGTAACATTGCAATCTGAGCTTGGTGGCAAGGACAAAGCTCTGGATGGAATCAACTCTGCACCCAAGTTTAGAAAGCCTACTTTGGGCAAATACCAATAGGTAGTATCTCTTCTATGAACAAAATATTAACAACTCATTTATTTCTCAACTGTGGACGGCATTCCTCCACCTTAGGAGAAGAAGGACACGTCAGCCTATGAGAGTTGTATATTCTTGTCTTCAGAGCTTCACTTGGATCTTCACAGAGATTAATAAAAAAAATATCAGTTGACTAGTCCAAGTCAGGTACTCTATGCAGCCTTTCTGCAAACGGAATTGAAGCATGGGAAGTTTAAATGACTTGTCACAGGCTATGAAGCTGGGCAGAACATGTATCTGATTTCCATGTTGGTCTAAATGTCAAATTAATCTTTCCCCCGACATCTAAATGCAGCAGAAATAGGTAAAACTGTTGGTAATTTCTCTGGTTTCAGAGTAGTTCCTCCTTTTGTATATAACTAAAAGAGACAAATATGGGGAGAAGGAATAAAAAAGAATCCAAAGAAATAGTTTAATTATGAATGTAAAATTATTAATGTCAACATTTTTTTTAATTCAGTCAGAAAAGCAGGCCCAGTGTTTGCTAGGGGAAAGTGTATTTTTCCTTGACCTTTGGTGGAGATAGTCATTAGAGCAAGATAAAAAAGAGATAATTCATTATCTTTGCCACTTGCAGAGCACTGCTCTAATTCAGTCGTTAAGTCACAGCAATACTGTAATCACGCCTAAACATGATCGGTTATCTTTCCTCTTTCTCTCTTCACATATGTTCGATTTTATAAAGTGCTGAGGAAAAGGAAATTGAGATTACACTACTTACAGATGTCCCACGAATGCTGGAAATTGTTGATGGAATAAACTGCCCTTAGAGATCACCTTTCCTTCATTTCAAAGCATATGTACTCTAATTTGGCTGATGCTGAGAGATATTTTCTTCACAGGGCCTTCTGTCTCTTCCACTTTGGCAAGCAATGGAAGAAGATGATATAAGAGAAACTGGTCCAAATTCAAGCACATACAACCTTGATTTCAATTCATGTTTGGAAGGAGAAGTTGTTTCTACTATGTAAATAAATCACACCCTTTACAAATTCTTTCCTATGGCTTTCTGACAGTAATACCCAATGAAAAAAGATACTTCTAACATGCATAACCTATGAAAATTGTCCCTTTGTCACAAGAAAGGATTAAGGCTATGCTATTTTCTCTCTTGGCACATTTCCTTAACTAAAGTATAGTGGCTTCGTTTCCTTTTCCTTTCAATGTGAATTTAGTGCTGATGAAAAGTACCAGCTTAGCAGTTCAGAAGACTGACGTTATTCATCCAGAGAGCGAGGATACCACTGATGTGGTGGTAGTGTGGAGTACCACTAGTCAAGCACATTTGATGTGGATGGAAAATTATCTCATGCAAATAACTTGTTCTTCCCCACAAGATATGTACAATTCTTAGTCTCTCTAAGGACTTTGTCAACATCAGTCCCATTAGTGTTGTTGAAAAAGTGGTTGCCTAAAATGTTTAAGATCTTTTCTATCAAAAAAATTAAGTGAAAATGCGAACAAAGAAAATGTGTTCGTAACTATTTCATTGACAATTTTGATGGTGAAGCTTTGAACAAGTAGCTTTTTTTAAAATGTCAAATATCCCCAAAAGAAGTTATTCTTAAGACAATGTCCAGCTTTTCTTTTTTCAGGCATTAACCTCATGTTGCCACAATTACACTTTGCAAAATGGTCATTCAAAGCTGGCTCAGGTACAGCATATGAGCACCTAGTATGCTTCATGCTTTTAATTTCTGTGTCAGCATGCTCCCATGCTAGATAGTCAGACAGCAAAGTCACCATAGGTGATCTGTGTTCAGGCTCACCAGCCTTGCTTCTGAATGGACAAAAAGAAGATTTTCTGGTGGTGAACTTATTTCTAGATTTGGGTGCCCCTTAAGTCTGAACAAGATGCTGAACCTCCCAGTGTGCTAATCTAAGTGTTTGGTAAGTCAACGAGACACAACCTCCAGTGACAATATATACTGGAAAAAATTAAACTTGATACATGCTAACTACAGTAACTAGTGTTTGAAACCAGATATACAATTTCTCAACTAAAGTGGAAGTGCAGCCTTGGCAGGATGTTTCCTTCAAGTGTTACCATCAGCAAACAATTCTGACATTTGCAGTACAGCTTTAGCACCAAAACCCTTGTTATTTCAAAGGTATACAGAGCATGTCACTGTACAATAGGAACCAAGATATATTCTTGGTGATATATGCTAAGTTTTTACCTGTAAATGTGCTTTTCAGTAGATCTTGCTTTTCTTCTGAAGTGGTAAAAGAGCTGTTTTCAAGATATCAATAACATATATTTTGATAATTAAATTTATTATAACCCCATTGATAATGAGAAAAGTGTTGATAATTATATTGTTGATAATGAAATGCATGTTAACATGCATACATTGGTATGGCATATAAAATACTTAATCTTTGACTAAGCTGTTGGTCCATGTGTAACCCATGCCCATCCTGGCTCAATCATGGGAAGAGATCACACGTTGAACTCTCCTCTGTGGTTCTGGATTGGCTTGGGTCTTTGGTGTTTGTCAGCACAGAAGTAAGGTCCCAAAAATACATCAGAATGTTCTCCTGCTCCATATTTTAAACATAAACTTAGAATACTTTTAGGAATATTTTAGGTTAGTATCTTTGGCCAACTAATAATAGTCACCAGTGGTCAGGAGCAACTGAACTAGGAGGCAAAGAAAAGGAGAAATTTGAACTTATGCTCTCCCATTAGCTTCTCTTCTTCTCCAATCCTCTCTCTCAACCCTTTGGTGGAGGGTTAATTAACTTAAGACTTCTTAAATTCCTTAAATGCAGCTTTGGATGGCCAAGTTCAGAGCTTGTGTAAAAAGCCAGGGGATTTATAATGTGGCCAGTGGATGTGAGCCTGAGTGCATCTCAGTGAACATAAATGAAAACTAAATCTGAGGGAAGCTAGGTCAACATAGTGCACTCCAGGGACAAGGGGAGGCGGAAGAAGGTGTAAAATACACCAACCCAGACTCCCTCCAGAATTGGAGAACTCAGATTCACATCTGAATTTGGCTCCCATCGCCTGTCTTGGAAAAGAGAACTCTGTCCAAGTCTGCAGACACCGGTACATTCTGTGCAAAACCCTTACAGGGATACTGTAAGGCTTGTCTAGCCCACAAATTAACTTAGCCTGACATATCTTAGGTTTTACTCTGGAGGCACGGGCTGCTTTCAAAGAACCTCTGCGCAGCAGAAATGAAGAAAACAGAATGTTCTGCTCTGTGACCTGCCGCCACACACTGGGGATGGTGCATGGGCAGCACCTGTGCATAGTGTCTTGGGTATTTACACAGGGGCTGCATGGACCTTCTGCTTTTTCAGATGGAAGAAAAGGAAAGAGAATGAAATAGTCTGTTGCAGGGCAAATGCATTACAGAGCAGCCTCCAAGACCCTTACAGCAAGACATACTGTGACAACGTAGGGGCTGCTTGCCTTTTAGTTGCATCATATCTATCTAAGCTGCAAGATGAAAAGATCTATAGGTCAGGATCTGTCAAGTAAAATTACAAAGTACTAGTGCTGGCAGCCGGCATGGAATTTTAAACCCAGGCTCAGATTTAAGAAAAGAATTTTTGTAGTAAAGCCTACTCACCCCACAGAAGGTTTAGTAGTGTTCTCTCTCTATGATGGACACCACCACTTAGGGACTTAGATGGGGCACAAGCAGGGTGGCACACACAAATCTTGGCTGAAGGAAACCCACCACCTCTCTCTAGAGCTGCCCTGGAAAGGAGTGGAGATATTCACAGACTGCCACCTCCTTCTCCTCTATAATCTCTGTGAAAAACAGCAGTGTAACTCATGTTTGGTGTGATTCACATGCAAATATAGAGCAGTGACTAACACCTACTGCTGGGGTGGATCCAAGCCACAGTTTGGTCAAAAGGGTGTTATCATGGCTGTTCAGGACTAAATTCCAGGTACCTACACGTCTGAGAAAATCTGAGGAAAACACTGTGATCTCTCTTCTACCCCTAAAATTTGGCTTTGTGATGGAAAAGTTACAAAAATAAAAGAAGACAAAAGTGGGGACTTTCAGACAAAGAAAATTTAGGACTCGTTTCATTTTAATTCCCTTCTATCCCCTGTTCTGAATGCAGGGTCAATGTCTATAATGCCATATCTTTCTCTCATCATCCACTTCCTCTTTCTCCCACAATGGCAAATAAATTCTGATAGAATCTAGAAGGGTATTTACTTCTCAAAACCTTACTGAGTTTTACTATAGCAGTAAACATTTTCGTGTTGGGGTTTTCCAGTGTTTCTTTCTTTATTTTTTTTTCTAGAATCACCAGCACCGGGAATAAATTGCTCTGATTTTGCCTTATTTCTTGTCACAACCATCAGATCTTTCTTATTTCTGGATTACCAGATAACAAGTAATTATATTAGAAAAGGAGTGTTGATTGGAGACGCAAGACTAGAATGCTGTTCTCCCTCATATATTAGTGCTGTGGAAGGAAGATCTGAGATCCTAGAAGCGTTAATCAGTCACTCAAGTGCTGCTTTGGAGTCCATCATATGCTTTACAAGAAGCAACCTCCAGGATCTCCCCAAGTGAAAGCTGCATATGACACAGCAGAATGGATGCCCACCAGCAGCCACCTGCTTGCAGGGCACAAGAGTGCAAGGCAATCCGTGCTGCTGACACCCACTAAGGGCAGGGGGAAAAGCAGAGCCATAACCGTGTTTTGGCCCAGCGAGGGAAGGCAAGGTGGAAATGCAGCGAGGCGGCAAGCAGCGTCAGCAGCCTGAGGCTGCATGAAGTGTCTGTGAGAGAGAGCAGCAGCCCCAGCACAGCTGTGTCCCAGAGACAGAATTTGTAATGACTCGGCATAGCACATGCCAGAAAGCCTGCCTACCCCCGCAACCATAGAAGTTGTGAGTGGATGCTTTGGGCCAAATTAATCCCTGGTGGAAGGTCAGGAGGAGCCAGGGGAGCTAGAGGCACAAAAAAAACGCAGCCCTTAATTAGCATCATAGCTTGGAAGCCAATTCTTTTTACATCAAGAAGTGATAAGTAATCAAAATAATGTCGAAGTAGAAGAAGACTTCTCTTTCTAAGAACTTCTGACTCCAGTGTTACTCATCCTTGTTTCCTGCTGTCCCATCCGTTCACTCAAGTGGCTGGTTGGAATCCAAAGCCTATTAATTATCCCTCACTAAAGAAACAGAATAAGTACCTCTCTGAGAAAGGGCTCTGCAATTTGGTCAGCTTCGTGGATGGGGGCCAAGAGATTAGCACTAGATCGTGCAAGGCAAGGATCAGCTTGCTGCAAGCCCACACTTTGTGCGGGGGAAAGTTTTCCAGACGTAGGAACTACACCTGAAAACTCTGTGCTGTAACATGATAGAGCGGGTAACATCTGCCAGGTTTTGAGAGATGTTAAATAAACAAACATATGTTTGGGCAACCTCATGCAGACTTTTGTAGCTCATAAAGAAGACACCTAAGGGGGTACACTTTCAAGAGCTGAGGTTGGTATTTTTTGTTGGAGTGATTAACATTGGTTGGAAAATGAGCAGTAATGGTGGTGAAAACTGGCAAAAATAAACTTCAATAAAAGTCTCTGCAAAAGCAGATGTTCCCACAAAATGTTTAGACCAAAGCCAATTTTCCTTCAAGAAAAAGCCCTAAAAGAAAGTCATATCGGCCCAAGCACTGACTAACTCAGTTTTTTGCTTGCTGCCAGGTACTTTGAGGTGCAAATATGCGTGTTTCCAGCTAGAACCAGACTGCAGGTGCAGGTCTGATGGCAGTTCAGCAAGAGTAATATGCAAAGCAAGTATTAGTGTGCAAACTGCAACCACATAAAGACAATTGTTCATGCACTTTTCAAATGTTATACACCACTCAGTTTAATCTGTGCCATGCCTGACCACATAGAGTTAAATCAAAACAGGCTGTTAGGGGAAACAAAAAAGAAATTAAACAATGGCAAGGATAAGTTCAGGCTGAAAATACCAAGTGGTCTTTGAGGAAACAATAGGGATGCTATTAATTGTAAAATACCCTGTAGGCTCCAAGCAGGTTGGCAGCATTCACTTTTCCAAGCCTGGGGCCAGAATCAAAGAGGACATTAAATCATCAAAGCAAGTAGGGCCTAGAAAAGCAGAAGAGTTGACTGTGTTGCTGAGGGTTATGGAGAGAGTGTCAGTGAATGCTGGCAGCTACACATGACACCCAGACAGAGACCCACAGACCAAGTTGCAGCTCGACAGTCTGCTCCTGAGCCGAGTTATGGAGGTAAACAGGGCTGAAGAGGAGATGATGCTTGCAGGGAAAGATTAAATGCCTGCCTCACATTACCCCAGGCTGGGGAGAGCTGATAGTACTGATAGTTGCTCAGTGTTAGACCTATTATCTGTGATTTACTAGGTAAAACTTAATATGTATTTCAATAAGAAAACTTTGGTCTCCATGAAGAATGCATGTACCCAACCAGGCTGAAATTGCTCCAAATATCATTCAGAAAAAGCTGATGTCTTCTCATTAATAACACGTGCAGAAAACAAAAGCATGGCATAAGGAAAGGAGCGAGGAACAGGGCATGTCATTGTCCTGTGCTGGAGTGTGGTTCAGATGTGGCAGCCCTGGGTTGCCCAGCCCCAGGTTGCCCAGCCCCACACACCAGGCAGCACCATCCAAGTCCTAGGTGCTGCTCCTAGCCCCAGAGCTTGCACAGCATATGCCACCTAAAGCACCTCTGCAGCAGGTCTCTGTCTCAGGGGAGCATGCAGGGTTCCCCCGGGAACCTGCTCCTGGAGCAGCACCCAGCTTCTGCAAAGCACACAGGCAGCCCTGAGTGTGACCATGGTCCAGGAGCATCCCCATGTTTGGCACAAGGTAGTTCCCACCCTGAATTTGAGACCGATGCAGGGCTCTTGGGAAGAGCCTTACCCTCCCCACCACTCAGACAGCACTGACAACGACTCCACAATGTTCCTAGGTGTTGCAAAACCTACACTGAGAGCAAAAACAGCTTGAGGGTCTTGTCTTAGGTACGGACTCAGGGGCTTGTGTGTGATGGGCTTGTTGTATAGACTATAGTTCTTTCGGCCACTTGGATATAAGTGCAGAATATGATCATTTGGGGCTATACCAAATAATTATATAGCTAGATATAATAGCTACTATTAAGTCTTAAATGATTAGTGCTAGAGGTAGCCTATTTAAAATATCAACTATAGCTCAGTAGTGTGTAGTTTTACATTCTTATTTGGTCATAGCCAAAAAAACATATAAATATCCTTAAAGAGGCACTTAGACAGCAAGAGGTACAGAAGAGAAGCAAAACAAAACAAGTTAATGTTTAAATCAATGCCTATTCACAATCTAGTCGGTCTTGCATTAAGTATTCAAGGTTACTTTCTAAAAAACTATAAAAAATGTTTTTAATTAAACCTTCTACTTGAAAACAATTTATTTTCTAACATGTATTGTTTTGATTGCACCCTGAATGCCTTTTGAAATAAAATTTAAATAAAATAAAATAAAATACTAAATCGTTGCACTCAGAGTGATTAACAGAACCCTTGCCTTTTCTAGCTAAAACAATCTATCAAGTCTAAATACAATATGTTATGTTTTGGTGAAATTTTCATTGGCTTAAAGATACACCAAATTCTTGGTCTCACCAAGAGACCAAGGGACAAAATACTTAGGAAATCAAGGAAAACTTCTAGGGTTGAAAGTCATAAAATAAGGGTGAAAAAGCATCACCAGAAAGTCCCTAAGAAAGTTCCCTTAGTTAAAATTAAATACAAGGGCTAATGCAAGAGTTGAATAAGTTGAATATGCTCATTACACTGATTGTCTATGTCCTATATTGCCCCTGGTGTCACTATGTAGACATGATGGTACCTCATGCCTAACTCTTTGATGACTCCCCTGGGTTTCATCAGGGAGGCCTACTGGCAACCACCAGCAGAGCCGGGAGCATCCAGCCCTCTCCAAGGTCACTGCACATCCCAAAGACCCAGGCAGTGCTGTGGTCCATGGTTGTCACTCCATATGGCATCCCTCTGTGGGTCAGGCAAGGCACTGCCATGGCAGGCAACTGCAGAAACACTTCCCCAACCTCTACTCTGCCCTCACTCCATCACTGTTTCCTTCTTCTGCCTCCCCAAAAACACTGGGACCCAGCCCAGTCTGTTTTACTTTATTGGACAGTCAACAATGCAGACCCAGCCAAGAACAGACAGAAGTGACCTTTCATTGCATGCAAAATATTCTTTTTGTGCCACCAGCTTCTGCCTCAGGATGCCTGTCGCCCTCCACAGGTCTCTGCGCTCTGCTCTGGGGCACTGCAAACCAAAATGGGGAAGAGCAGAGTTGAATGTTCACTCATCCACTCTGGCCAGCCTTCTGTGAGGGCACAGCACAAGGTAATCTGGGCTGCCGTGGATTGTCTCCACCCTCAGGGAGAGGATCTCACTTACATCAACATCTTTCTTATTTGCCTCTTTTTCACCTACCCACTTCTTGCTCTTTCCACCTGTCGTGGTTTTGACCAATTGGACAGATGATGACCCCTCCTCCCCCCCCCACTAAGGAAAAGAGAGGAGAGGAAAGGATTAAGAGATTCAGGAGTTNGCAAGGGCCTCTCTGCATACCATCCCTTGGTATAATCAGGTCTTATCACTGTGAGACGAAACACTCTCTGAACAATGTGCTGTTAGTTTCAGACTTTAGTTAGTTAGAAGAGGCCCAGCTAAAAAAGTAAAACTACTGAACAGAAAATTGGTTTGTTTTGCCTCAAACCAGGACACCACCTTCATCTTGCTACAAGGCAGCTAGATGCTTCTCACTCCAGCTTCTGAGTTAGGCCTTTCAAATTGTGTCTCCTTAAGTAGATTAAATCATTCCAGGGCCCATCCCTACTAACATGTCACTGTTTTGAGGGACAGCAAATTTACTAGCATGGACTCAGTTCATCTCCATTCCAGCTGGCCTCAGTACTAGAGAACATGCCACAGCATGTTTACTTTTCCAGTATAGATGTGGCTGTGAGGACCAGGAAATATCCTGCAGAATTAAATAAATACATAAAAGAGAATATTTTCCAATATCTACAAGGAAATTTTGGAGGAGATGACTGATGCCAAATATTTTTTTACACTTGATGTGTCAGCAGGGTTCTGGCAGGTGCCCTTAGTAAAAAACAAGCACATATTTGTGCACATTCAACACCCTCTTTGGGAGATGCTGTTTCCTCAAACGGCCATATGGGTTGTATTCAGTATCCAAGGTGTTTTACAGGAAAATAAAACAATTTTTTATCATATACAGAATGCTTAAGCCTAAGCAGATGAGGAAAAATAGTAAAATAGCCTGACAAAAGGCTCCAAGCAGCTTTGGAAATTAGATCTGCTACAAAGAAGTTAAACAAACAGTAACACTAATCTAAATGCTATATAATGAAAATAACACACCTGGAGGAGAAGTTTCAACAGCTCAGCACAAAGACAGATTTCAGTGTATGTGGACTGTCGCTAACATGCCTGCCTCAACTAGCAGAGGATAGACAGGTTTCTTGTAACAGTGAGCTCTGGAAAGAAATGTATAGCTTTAAAGCCTTATCAAGCAGCCTGGAAAACCGATATTGTTAAAGAAGGCTGAGTTCTGAGATAAATCCTCATCAAATGCCCAGGAGACATACCGGTGCCTCTGAACATGGTGCCTGCACAATGCTCTCATGACAAGAGGGTCTAAACTGGAGACCATGACCAAAAACTGCCATCAGATGTCCATCCTCCTTCCTCCCAAGTTCTGGAGTGTCAGAGAGTTGGTTGAAGAAGTTAACCAAGAATTAAAGCCAAGCCAATATACTGCTGTTACAAATAAAGCCCTGCCAAGTCCTCCACCAAGAACATACAAAGCTTGGGTTCCTTCAGCTTCCAAGCACTGTTTGCAGTTGAACACAAACTCAGCAAGGTTGGGAATAGGCTAGAGCATATGACAAAGATGTGAAGGTCCTCAATTTGAATTGGCTTATGTATAATCCAACTGGGTGAATGAATGCCTTGTCCAGTTTCAGTGAGAACATGATGGTCAGAACTGCTGGATGGGAGAAGTGCAGTAAAGGCAGTTCTGGTCACTGGTACAGATGGCTGGAAGGGCACTTCCTGGGCTCAGCTGTTGATACCATCATGATCTTTTTTCTCTGGCAGAAAGCACTGATCACAGACAGCAATCATATCCTCAGATGCCTGCTACTCAGGAGTGACTGAGACTTGAAAATAAGAACTGCAACTGAAGCACAGGGCTGAGAGTTGGCACTTTTGATTGATAAAGTCCTGTATGCTCAATAGCAAAACTGAATTCAGACAGCTGTGTCCCACAACATGACACATCAGAGTGTTCTCCATCCAACACCACCAAGGTTAGCTAAACAATGGCACTTGGTAGACTGCCTGACATTTTGTATTATCTACACTTTACTTATTGTTATTTTTATAGAGGCTGGAGAAAGAAAATTTCTACTTGTATGTACCTTTACTAATCTCTTGCAGAAGCCAACTGTAGCACCTTCATGAAGGAAGTGACTCGCTGGACTTCTCAGCCTCAAATGATTTCCAACTAAGACATTATATCTGGCCATGATCACCTGCACCCAGACATGTCTCAGACTCCATCTAGCCCATAGTTCTTCTCAGTACGCCAAAGAGGACAAGGATGCCTTTCAGAGCACAGTGGCATAACAAGCATAGAGGCTTTTACAGGAGGGAAAAAGTGAGGTTCATTTTGATAGAGAAAAGGCCAAAGCAAAGGAATTGACGGTTAAAACATGAGATAGGTCCAAACACAATGACCTGATGCTTAAATCAAGACTGATAATGCAGAGGGAGAAGAAATTAATCAAATAGTGACTCAAATACTCCATTTTAGCAAGTCAGACATTTCTTTTTATAAATAACTGATATAAAACAATAGATGGTGGGGCAAAGAAACTGGAGAATACATTGTTTTGATCAAACAATGTTGTATTTGGGGATTAGAAGTACCAGTAATTATGATATTTTAGCATAGCCTGGTTTTGGCAGCTTTTCCAGCATCCACATGCACAACGAAATGTCGCTTCCAAATATGAAATTAACAGTAAGTCTGGTTCTCCTATTTCTCCTGAGTTTCATTCCATTGACTTTCAAATCACTGAGTGATTTTAAAATACTGTGGTGTTTCAGAAATAGAATGTACTTGGTGGCATTTCAAGTCTAACCTTTTGTTCAGATGTGCATTGTACAATTCAGCAGATTGTTTAAGAGCAAGCAGCTACAGGGGTCAACAAACCTGACTCAGCTATGAAGTTACTGGAAGAATCCAAACTGGCAGATTTGAAAAAATATCTAAAATAAACCATGTGGTGTGGATTTCAAGCTTTAAATGTATTTCACAAAGTCATCTGATAAAAAAGCAATATCGGGAGGAAAGGTACTAGAGGAATCAAAATCCCTTGGTAGCAACTTAAGTATTTGTCTGATTGTGGGGATAAACCAGAGTATCAATACTGTCGATGAAATTCCTACAATTTTCTATGGATAACACATTGCATTAAAAAGACTCTAATCTGGAGATCCCTTGATCGTTAAAATTCTCCATAATCAAAACAGGGTCAAAAGGCAAACAAATGAAATAAAATCCAGTGATTACAAAAATAAATAACTGAACGGTAGATGGTGATTTCATGAAGCATATGCAGTAGTTCATATCACAAGAGCGGGAGGACTGGGAAAAATACTGTATTTGAAAAAAAAAAAATATATTTGTCTGAAAATGATCTCTTAATTTTTTGGCTACTCTTTCATCCACCACAATTGTGGGGTCTGTTTTTCAGAGAAAGAAGCAGCCAACTGAACTTCCTTTGGCCAGAGTTATATTGTCTCGGGAGTGGAGTCAGGTTTCTCTTAAATAACTGAAGGCAAGATTGTTGTCTTATATTATATGTGTTGTTGCCAAAGCTATTGTGGGTGAAGACCATACCCAAACCGTAGCAGACTGTACCAAGTCCACAGAAATATGTTGCTTCTTTCAGAAGAAGAAAAAAAATGTTTTCAGTTGTACAACTAAGAAAACATCTGTTGCTAATCCATGGAGTTTTAGAAGACTGACTAGTAGCTGTGTCCCTCTGGAGGTGGATTGACTTAGCAAGCAATAGATATGTTTTAAGAAAAAAAAATCTCACTGGTGCCTCAGTGTCCCCTCTGCAACCTGAACATACCAAACCCCAGAGATAAGGTATACCAGACTCCAGAAGAAGATGACACAAGTTGATCTGGAGGCATCACTAATTGCCCAAGAACACACTATTGTATTTACCTGCAAGGGTCTGGAGTTTTTTCTTATTATCAGCTGCTATTTCAAACATTCCATATGCAAAGCATGCATATAAGCTGTTGGTAAAAAATGCAGTTTAAAGATGTCTGGGGAGTATCCATAGACCATGAGCACAGGGAAACACACTAAGCCTGTAACTTGCAGATTTCAGACCTGTCATGACTGCCAGCTCTCTTCACATTGTCTAAGAAGCTGTTGTCTTTGGCATTTGAGCATTGCTTAAGAGATCCTGTGTGTTTTCAGCTCTGTGTCTGCCTCCAGGAGAGCGTAGGATGAACTCTACAAGGGAAAGCAGGGGCAGAAGCAGTGTGTGTCAAGGCAGCCAGACCTCTGCACTTCTGGACCAGGAGTTTATTCACACAGTCTTCTGTAAAGAGAATCAAAATGGTAGGTGATGCTTTTGCTGTTATCTAATGGGTACCCTATGGGTATGTATAGTCCACATCATTTGACTTGAATCTTACACCAGATCATCTCTGGGGCTTACAGCAGGTCATCTCCCCACCCTGTTTTCCTTATCTCCACATCTACATCTCTCTTTTGCTCTGTTCTACAACAGCATTACACTCTCTAGTATCAGAATATTTAATTCCTGGAATTGTATTGCTTTATGAATTTCTCTTATTTTTCTGTTTTTTCCCCACTTTTTCTCTTCCACCATTTTATTCCAGCAATCCCATAGTGCATGAATCAACTCCCCTTCACATTATTTCACAGACTTGGTACCACATTTTGTGTATATTCTTAGTCTCACTAATAATACACCACAACAATCTTCATTTCAGATTTTCAAGGGGAGGCATCAGTAATATCTGATGTTCCTTATGCAAAGATTAAATTGTCTTTCCTTCCCCTTCCCCTTGTAGCTTTTACAAGTAAATGACTAGTTGAGAAAATAAGACAACAGTGTCTCTGCTCTTTGTTGCCCTCCACTGCAGTATTTCATATCCAGATCTCTGTAAAGAATGACAGGGTGTCAGATTAAGTAAAGTTCTGTATGCTGGGATCTCAGGAACTGTGGTAGGTAAACTGAAGGCAAATCAGTTACTCCTTAATGCTTGCTTTCATTCAGGACTTAAATGAAATCAGGTATCCTGTAGGTCTTTGAACAAGGAAGCTCAGAAACTATAGTAAATCAACTGAAATATCTTAAGTACCTTTTTTAATTGTTCCCTATGAGGGTCAGTGCTCAAATCAAAACATCCTGGAAGAGAGATGAAAGGAGGTCACCATCTGTCTAAAGAGGTGTGGGGTGACTTCTTTTTACTACTTCAGGAAGCTGATGCTCAAGAGATGTGGATTTTGGTCTTGAAAATGGAAAGGCTTGATTTCTTCCACTTGAAAAAGTGAATGATGGCAGGTCTACATCTTGGGCACCCTGCAGAGCTTAGGCTGTGATGGAGGAATGGAAATTCAAGATCTTGAAAAATCACTCTGAGGTGTAAAATACTTGTTTCAGTCGCAGGTTTGCCCTGTCTTTGCACATATGTTATGGGGGTGTTTGGAACTGGTAAGTGTTTCTGAGCAGGGGTAGATTTGTGATAGAAAGAGCTGACAAGAGTGCAATAAACAGTGAGGCTTGACAGAAAGGTAAAGAAAGACTTTAATTAATGGCTCACATGACATCAAAAGCATTGGAAGAGCAGAAGCTAGGATAGAAAAGGTTTGCTTCACTGTTGACTCTGAAGACTCCCAAATTTTAATTCTGAAATGTAAGCATAAGAATTTAACTCTTTACATGCTGACTTCCCTTTGGGTGACCAGTATCCTTTCTTTGATAATTTTCTGTGGCACCTTAACCCAAAACACACCACTTTTAAACCTTGTAGATGTAGAAGAAAGGGTGTTATGTATGCTACCTCTGAGTCTGTTGGTAGTGTTCACTCCTCTAACTTCAGAACTGTTGGCAAATGCTAAGACACTTCTCATTGCATTCTATTGAGACTTGGTGTTCTGTTGTCCAGAAAAATAAACAGCTCTCATCAGTGTCCAATGCAGTATCATATTGACAGCACTACTGCAGAAAAACATCCCTGTTGTTTCATACACCTGACACCTAGCTAATGAAGGTAATTTCATCACATGCTTCCTCAAGTGTAGTACTTGATGGTTGGACTTGATGATCCCAAGGGTCTCTTCCAACCTAAATGATTCTATGATTCTACTTCATGTTGAAAACAGTACGCTGAAAAGCTTGAACGGCACTATTTCACTTTCTTTAAGCTTTTGTTTGGAAAGGGGTGGGGGTTTTTTGAAAAAGGTATGAACATATTATAAAATCAAAGTATCTGATTTTTGCACTAATGCCTGTGGCTTAAGTAAATTAATTTTGGATATAATTCACCGTGTGAAGTTTGTGAAGTGTGAAGGCAGTTTGTACATCATTTCAATTTCCATTAGCTCTAGTCAGCCCTTCACAGCTCCAGAGTATTACCAAACAGAGCTGGAAAAACCCTTGCATTAAACTTGAATTACCCAAACTTCTCATGCTAAGGCAGGCAATTCATCACTTACACTTTATTCAGAAAAATGGTACACTGCAGAAAGCTTAGTTTACTTCATGGCCACAATACAAATAAGAAAACTTCATGGGACCATGATGTGCTGAAATGCCAAGAGGAAAGATCACTGCAGAACTTATAGAGATAAAAGATTGCTAGAAATTTCTTTCAGATTTTACCATAAGAAAATAAAAATCTTGTTTCCAGTATAAATACTTGGCTTCTATTGCTTTTTGTTTGTTATTTTTATTTATGCATATTCATTATTACTTATTTTGTTATTATTGTATTATAATTATTAGAATTAATGGTAAACATTATTAATAACAGAATTACTATTATCATCATTATATTCAAAAATGTTTAAGTGATATCAGTATTTTCCCTGTAATTTCATTATCTGGGAAGGGGAAAGTCAAATAAATGCAAAAATTTAAGTATGACATTATTTAAGCATGCAGATAGTTTCAGAGAAGTTTGTTATCACAGAATTGTCAGAGTTGGAAGGGACCTCTAGAGATCATCTAGTCCAACTCCTCTGCTAAAGCAGGATTGCCCAGAGCACATTACTCAGGACTGCATCCAGCTGGGTCTTGAAGGTCTCCAGAGAAGGGGACTCCACAACCTCCCTTGGCAGCCTGATATTATTCATGATATTGCTAAAGCCCTGCCTTATCTTTTACACCAAGTGTTGTTTAATGACTTCAGGTTGACTTCAGGTGACTTCAGGCTGACCGTTTGCTCAGAACTAGGAAAACACTATTCCACTAGTCTCTACCCACCGTGGTCTTCTACAAATAGTTCTCTTTAGGTTTGATAGGAGCCTGGGAAATTAAATACAGAAGAAGATAAAAATTCTTTTGCCTGGAATATTATAAAAATAACATTATAAGGAATACTTCAGAAGAGATGAACCTGCTTATTCCTTTTGGATGTTAACCAAGGAATGCACTTTGAACAACGGTCATCAGTATGCTAAATTACATGACTATCCCTTCATTTGGCAATGGACGTTTCACAGAAAATCTCTGCTTGTGCTGGTGTGATCCTGCTTTTTCACATTTAAAACAGAGGGGTTCATTCACCCTTACAGAAATGTAAAAACTGCATCCAGGAGGCAAACTTTTGCTGCTAGCAAAATCAGTGGGAGTTTTGCTCTTGAATTCTACTGAAACAGGACTCAAACTTAATATCTTTCCTGGGATGCGCTGTGGTCTGGTGGATTATGCTCCAGCAGGGGGATTGGACTAAATGATCTTTCAAGGTCTCTTCCAATCCCTGATATTCTGTTTTTCTGTGATTACATATGAACCTACTCTGTCGTCCACTGTATAATCCAAGACAACCTGTTTGTAAGTAGGGATGGTTATTTTGATTCTGCCTAAATAATCTTTCAATGGCTTTTTATGCCATGAAATACTCAGTTCTCCATCTGTGAAACAAAAAATCCCCACCACTAAAGTGGTGATTTTAAACTGCTTCAGCATTTTCAGTGCATTCTGGTCTATTGAACTGACAAACCTGACTTTTCTTTGAGTCTGCCCAGCTTTATTCGGCTTTCCTAGTGTCAGCATGTTCCATTTTAAAAGTTTTTAACTCAGATGGCCTGTGTTCTTCTCTCTCCAAACCCCAGGTCCCCCTTGGCCAGACCTGCAATGGGAAAGTTCCCCTCCAAGCAGGTCTTGTGGTGACCCACAGGAGCAAATGGATCTCAGGGCCAAGCACAAGGGACCAAAAGGAAACTTGGTCAGGTACCTGTAACCGCAGTTGTGAACATTGGTCTCCAACACCCAAGCTACAGCACTCTCCACATCAGCTGGAGATGCGCATGAATGTTAACTGAGGTGGTTTGGACTTCAACAAAGCAGAATGTTTTCATTTGGGAACAGGAAAAGTGAAACATGCTGACTGAAAATGTCAAAATTAAGCCTTATCTTGTTTCAAGCAATTCATCTGTATATGCCATGAACTTTCAATGTCATGAACGATTGTCCTCAGGAATGGAGGATGCAATTTCAAGCCCTTCACCCCTGTCCCTATCTAGACGGTATTTACAAAATTAATTCCTCTTCTGCCTGCTCTCAGAGGGCATTTCATCCCTCCCTGAGAGGAAGGCTCCAGTTTCCCTGGCCTTAGACTAGATCCTGGATTGTAGTAATCCATGCATTTTCCAGCCTCATCCCGCAAATTCCTTTAGGCTGAATAGTCACTTCTCTGGAACCTTTTATGGGGCAGCCTTCGTAACACCACAGCACAGTTTAATCCTTTAGAACAAAAGATTAAAAGGTTTTGAAAGCAGCAGATTTAATGCACCTATCTTACCTAGAAATTTGTCAACCTTCAGCAGAGAACTTCAATGGCATTTCTTGCTACAAGCCTGTTTCTTGACTCATTCAGAAGTTGTTTAACTAAGAGTCCTGGAGTTTTGGTTCTCTTCCGTATCTTGCCTGGGACACATCATTCCCAGGTGGGCAGAGTTTGTTAAACCCCACAGCTGCACGGATGTATGACATCAAAGCAGATGGCATTTGCAGCATGTCCTAAATGTAAATATATTCCTCCTTGCCCATGGACAGTCAGCACCTCCTAGGACCAAACATGTTTTCATACTGTAAATCCCTCACAGTATTAAAAGACACTTATAAACATATGGAATTAATAAATTACTCGAGAGCAGCCCAACATCCTTCCATTTTTTTCCTGAAGCTAAATATTCTACAGAAATGCAAGCTATTATTATTATTATCATGTCATGTGGCCAATAGCATCTGGGAGTAGTGAAGAGATCACTGCCACTTTCTTTTTGCATTGTACTAGCCTAATATGTGTTTAAAGTTTGCTGGACATTTACAATTTAAAATAACCTATTGTGTAACAACATTTTTCTATGAGCAAAGAGATGGAATTCAAAACATATTGAGCAGAAGTAAAAAAGCCCAGTGCTAATAATCTTAAAATTACTGATCTAATTAAGTTAAGACAAGCAAATCACATTCTCTGGATTTCCATTAGATTTAAAATAAGGGGAGTTTGAAGAAAATGGATTCAGCTGTTACTGACTTTATATGGGCCAATTTTCCATTGGAATGTCTGGGGCAAATTGTACCAATACAAGCACAGGAACAGCTGGATGTATTTTGATGAAGCAATAAAAAAAAAAAAAAAAAAAAAAGAAGGCAGTTTCAGAGGGCAGTTTGATACAAAAAGGAATTTGTCTGAGATAGTTACGGTGCATTAGATTAATGTCTGACTGAAAGACAGTTGAAGCCAAAGACTCCCTCACAGCTTTGATGGGCTTTGGATGAAACCATTCAGGAGGTCATAATATGAGCTGCACTCCATCCTTAGCTATTGCGGGTGATATTGTTCCAGCCACAGATTGCTGACAAATAGCTAATACTGAGAGATCTTAAGTATTTCTACCAGATGATGCTGGTCTAGTCATCGAACAAGGATTCCATGCTTCTGATTAATAGGTATTTGGTGAGTATTCAATACATTGTGATGACCATGACCTGCAGCTTTCTGTCACTGAACGTTTGTTCTACTGCTGTGCATGGACCATAGGGCCAAAGGTCTCCCTTGTGGTGAAAACTGTAATGTTAGCAGGGTTTTCTGTCTGGGCTTTCTGCATAAGCCTATATACTAAACCACTCTTGCACAGGTTAAGGGCCTGGAGAGCAGTATGCTGAAAAAATGTTAGGAGGGAGGTGAGGTAGGGCCAGCAGAGGCCAGTGGAGCAGAGTGCACAATTCTGCAAGATGCAGAGTTCTTCCAACTCGCTCCATTCCAGAAGGTGGAGTGGTCCCAAGGTAGCATAACGCTGGCTTTTCTCATTTCGCTCTCTCAGCAGCCACTTCCTCCACAGAGCTTGTTCAGCCAGAATAGAGAATAAGAACATTGTTTTGATCAAGGATAATCTTATCTTCTTTCTGGAATGCTGTTTCAGCTAAAGACTGACTCAGAAATGAGAGTAGTTGAGGGAGTCCAAGGATTCCTATTTAGGTGAAAGATGAGATGTTTATCTATTCCAGCCAACTAGAAACCCTGTGGAACAGAAGCCTTTTTTCTTTTTTTCTTTTTTTTTTTTCCTTTTTTTTTTTTTTTGTTCTTATCTACTAGTTTCTTTGAATAATGATTATACTAACTCACCCAACACTGTCTGGCAGTGTAGAATTTCAACCCACCTTTACTTTGCAAGACAATGATTAAATGCAATTAGGCACAGCCTGTGAACAACCTTGGATTTTCCTCATTACCATCATTAGCAGCACTGATCACTCCAAAATGAGCAAGGAGATCATGGTCCCAATCCTAGAAAAGTCAGCAGAGATGGTCTGCCTCATGCAATGCAGTAGAAGATGCCACTCAGTCTATGTCCAGGCATTATGCTTCCAGCACTCCGACATCATGGAAGGCTGGTGCATCGATGCATATCCCAGATGACAGTATATAAGCTGCATGGATGTAGAACTTACTTGAACTGTATGTGGTTCTGAACACACCATCAAGACCAATTATTAGCAATACCATAATATTGCTAGTATTGTTTCATCATGGCCCTTTCCTCTTTATCCTGTGGGATGGTTCCCAAAAGGCACTAGCATATGGTAGATCATCCAATCTGGAAACACTGTAGCCACCTGCGACACCCCTAGATTGTTCCAGTCACATCTAGACCAGAACATAATTATTTTCTGTGTACTTAGCATTATTCTTGAGTGATTGCAGCACCCCCAAAATTTCCCTTTGCACATTCATCCTGCCCCACCCATCTGCATCATGCAGAGCACCATCCCGGTGCCTTCCACAGGGAGCTTGACTTGACTCATGCCATCAGCATCTCTCAGGGTAAGGGGGGTAGGGATTAGTCAGGGGCGCTACTGATGCAAAGTCTGAACTTGGACTTCTGACTTTCAATCTTTCCTATTGGTCCAAGTCTAGCTCAAAATCTCACCATCCCTCTGGAATCCTTTGCAAGGCCCAATGTGTAGGGAAGAGAAAGTACACACACCTTGGCTTGTGTGTGTACTTTGAGTGAACTTGGGAGGAAAAAGTATTCCCTGGGACAGCAACTTCACAAGGCTTTTCATACATGCTTCATTATTGATTGTTGTCAAATACAAAACTTATGTCTCTCCACTCCCACGTGCCATGGGCCCAAAAGGGAGAAAATAGATCCAGTGGGTCAACAACTGGTTACGTGGCTGGTGTTGAGGTGTTGACAACAGGGATTTGGTTTTTACAACCATGGGACAATTGAGGAACACTAGAATCAGACATGGGATCCATCTGACAAAGCTTTGTCAACTTTTTTGGGGCTGAAGGGAAGTCACCTCAGCCATATGTACAAAAGTAAAAAAGTGCCTTCAGGACAGCGTTATCAGGAAATCTCTCATTTCTGTTTTTGGGAATCAGCATGACTGCTCTGATGCGCACTAATTCATTGCACTAATGCAAGCAGCGTGTGAAACAAACCAGAGGAATTAGAGGTCTGTGTGCAGTTGCAGGGCTACAATCTCATTGGGATCACAGAGCCATGGTAGGATATCTCCCACCACTGCAGCACTGTTGTGGATGAGTGCAGGCTGTCTAGGAAGGACAAGCTGAGAAGGCAAGAAGGGGGAGTCACCCTTTGTGTGCCAATGGGATCATGTGGAGCTCTACCTGGGGCTGGACAATGAGTCACCTGAGACCTTGTGGGACAGCAGTACAGACCAGACCAACACAGGCTACATTGTTGTGGGTGTCTACTACAGATTTCCTGATCCGGAGGAAGTAGATAGAGCCTCCCCCAGGTAACTGAAATGTCTCACATTTGCAGGTCCTGGTCCCCGTGGACCACCCCAATACCTGCTGCACGGACAATACAGTAAGGCACAAGCAATTCAGGTTCCTAGAGTACACAGATGACAACTTCCTGACACAAGTGATGAAGGAATCCATGAAAGAGATGCTCTGCTGTATATCATACTTACAAGCAAGGCATAACTGATCAGGGATGTGAAGAGGAACAGCCTTGGACGCCCATGAAATGGAGATCCAAGAGGAGAGAGCAAGGCAAACAGAAAGATCAAGGCCCTGGAGTTCAGGAGAGACCATTCTATGATTCTATGATTTAGGCACTTCAGGGATCTGTTTAGAAGAATTCTAAGGAATACAGTCTTGGAGAGAAGAGGGAACCAGGAGAGATGGTTCATTTTCAAGGATTACCTCGTCTAAGCTAAGAGCTAAGAAAGGTCTAACCTGAGACATATAAAGTTAAGCAACATCAGTAGGAGACCTCCATGGATAAGCAAGGAGCTCCTGACAAAATAGAAATATAGAAGGGAAGGAAATGTGGAAGACAGGTGACCCAAAGGGAATATAGACACCTGTTCATTTATGCAGAGAAGGGGTTAGGAAAGTCTAAGTCCATCTAGTGACAGATGTGAAATAAAACACAAAGGGCTTCTACAGATACATCATCAACAAAAGTAAGACTAGGAAAAATGTGACCCCACTTCTGAGTGGAGCAGGGTACGTGGTGACAGAGGACATTAAAAAGACTGGGGCATTTCATGTCTTCTGTGCCTCAATTTTTACTGGTAAGACCAGCCTTCATGAATCTGAAGCCCCTGAGACCTATGGGAAAGCCTGGAGTACAGAAGACTTACCCTTGATAGAGAAGGATTATGTTAGGGAATGCATAAGTAATTGGGACATACACACCTTCATGGGACCTACTGGGATGCATCCATGGATGATGAAGGAGTTGGTTAGTATTATGGCAAGGCCATCTTAAATTATCTCTGAAGGATCAGGGGAGGTTCCTGAGGACCAGAAGGGAGTAAAGAGTAAGTATTTCTTTCTTTAGTAGGATATCAGCTTCCACCTCATTTACAGCCTCATCTTTTGGGATCTGGACTGGCAGAAAAGGGATTCAAATACAGAGGAATCTTTCTACTCTCTTCAAATTGCTCATGGGCTTCATGTCAACCCCACTGAGGACTATGATCTTTCATACCAAAGCCCACTGTTTGATTTGCAATGAAGAAATGGCAGACAGCAAGAAAGGGAGGCATTGTTAGAGGTTCAATTTCTCTGTGAAATATGCCTACAAAACAGGGCTGAAAATCTGGGCAAGGTGGAGGCGGGAAGGAATCCACAGCTGGAAGGAGGAAAGGAGAAGGAGACGATGAGTTTTATTTTAAACATATGTACTAATCATGGCACAGAAAAGAAACAAGGGTGGGAAACTGCAGCTGAGAGGGGGAGGGCAGACAGAGGCGCTGATGATTATTGTAGATATATTTATTAAATCATTGCTCCATGCAGGGAACCAGGGTGGGAATATGCAGCTGGAAGGTGGAGGGCAAGGGGAAAGCAGCAATTTTATATTCAACTTTTGCACTGATCATGGCTCAGGATGGGGACCAGGGGTACAGCCTTGCAGCTGGAGGTGGGAGTGCCACAGGAGAGCGCTGGTTCCTAGACCTGTCACGTTAAAATATGTGCATCTTGCCTCCAAGAAACCCTGGTGCAAAGGCCTTGCAAAGCTTGTGGAACAGGAGAGCTTTTATTTTAAAGGAGTGAGGGAGAAAGCTTTTTCACCTGCTGGGTTTTTGCTAAGCTCTTGCAGCTCTATTACAAAATTACTCCATAAACTTTTACAGCTGGCCCCATGCCAGCAAAATGTCATTATTAATACTCCTACGGAAAGTGCCAACAGAAGTGAAATACTCATGGGGAGACACTGCAAAAGACATACAAAACACCAGACCTTTGGAGAATCAGAATAAGAGAGGGGAGGGGGGGGGAATGCCATATGGACCCCGTATGAACTAATGGAGCTTATAGCAGAACAGAGATCCGTCATCAAGCCTGGCCAGTGCCACCATGCTTCCAGCTCTGCAGATGTTATTGCATAAACTATGGTCAACAGAAGTAGCATAGGGAGGTGTTTAGGGCAGGGAAAGAGTTTATTGTGTGGTTTAGATGGTCCACAGTGATCAGAATGAAAATGCAACAAGCAGGCTGTGGAGAGGACATGATCCCACCTAGTGCTGAACGTTTTCATCCTCCAAAGCAGTCACTGGGAACAGCAGGTACCCAGAAGCTCGTGGAATCTGACTCTCAGCTGTGTCATCTCCTCCTTTCTTGTCTATAGTCTTACACTATAGACCGGTGTCACAAGGTCTTTCAAACTGTGATGCAATCTGCTGGAAAGGTAACTGTGACAAACTGCTTAGAAGGGAAATTCTTCCCACACCTGTAGCAGCATGTCTGAAAGCTTCAGATCTGCAAAGAAAAAATTGATAAGCTTTTTTGTAAAAAATTTAGACAAATGTGTGTATAGAAGCATATACATGTTCTGGAGTTACATTCATGACACCACAGAAGTGTGTGCTGTCACCCAACTCTTGATTTTGGACTGGTAAGGGCCAACACAAATTAAGAAGCTCTGCCATCGTGTATCACTTGGACACAGATTTCCTGTCTCAGGGAAGGCCACAGTCTGGCTATCTAGAAATGGATGAGGAGAAATAATTTCCAGCATTGGAATAATCTGACTTCAGTTAGTCTGAGACTCAGAGCAGTTTATAGGTAATGGGAAAATCAGGTCTATAAAAGCTCATACATCCATTCAGGCCCCCATTTAACCTGGTTTCAATTCTTCCCTGGATAATCTGAGGTAGGCTGAAAGTCAGTCAAAGAAGTCACATTAAAGCATACATTTTTAGATCTTTTTAGTACTGAAAAATATGTCATGTTCTCATCCTCAGGTTGTTGTGATATTCTCTGGCTTAGCCACTTTCCTGAATGGGATTGTTTTATTGAATCGGGGCCACAGAAAACATCTGTCTCTACAGCACAGGGGATGCTCTTCACAAAGCTCATCACCCGGAAGTCCTTCATGAATAAAGCATTAAAGCAACATTTTCTTAATCCTTTTCTTTTTGTTATTAACTGGGGAAAAAATCACCATGAAATAAAACAGGGCCTGTATCATTATCTTGTAACTAATCATGATTGCTGTCTTGTGTGCCCTTTGGATGGCAGAACTGCTTAAAATAATAAAATTAGTCATTAGAAAAGAAAAAGTCATCTTGCCCTTTTCCTGCCAATGAAAGATTGTTTCCTGTACTTTCTAATGTCTTGTCTAGATTAACTTTAAAAGTCTCAAGGATTCAGCAATCCTCTTTTTCCTGAGAAAATATTTCTGAAGCTAAGTTTAAATGTCCTCCTTCCTATCTGTATTTTCATTTAGACTTCTCCTTCCTATACAGTAGCTTGAAGTAATGCTCTTATGACCTGATAATATATCAATTCACCTTTTTGACATCTGAAAATAACACTTATAAATAAATAAAAAATAAAACAATGTATGACTTTATGAACAACTGTGAGCTGCTGCTATCAGTGGTCTCTGGATGCTGACACTAAGGACACCACAGCATTAGGTTGATTCTGGCTTACTCTTGTCTTTCCATCAATGGTTTCATTGAAATGAGTGCACCTCTATGAAAAAAAAATAATTAATCTTGATGTTAAGAAATTAATATACACCATTTTTGTAGAAAATCAAAGTCCATCATGCTTGATTGTAATAATTTTTTTTCATACTTTCAGAAATTGCTTATGTCCTGTTATGTTGTTTTATGTTATAAGCTTTTACTTAAATTTCATAACCCTCACAATTTGATTTCCTAATAACAAATAATTCTAAAGAAGCATGAAGAACTTTCTATGATTCCACCCATGAAACCATTCTATAGATAGGAAGACTGAAGAAACCTTCAACTACTTGCCTCAGATTAGGTAGTTGTGGCTTCATCATATACTCTCAGAGTAACTAGGTCTCTCATACATGGTTCCTGGGTGAAGAAGACAGCCATGAGGCACAGTCAAATGGGCTGGGTGTGGTCATGATGTTGATGTATGGAGCCTTCCCCCACATTTGGTAAATCCATGCCTGAAGGAAAGTGAACCACACAGCTTGCCTCTGAATCAGCCAAAACTAATGAAGAAGTCTCCATGGACCTCAGCAATGCAAGTCTCAAGTCTTCTAAATTTTGTTTTCACTGTACACCAAGGCTCAATTACATTATAGTTTATTTGTCTGCATATTTAGATGGACTTAAGATAAACCTGAGGAGTGAATCTTACTGAGAAAAGGAGTTGATTCAAATGTCCTATGAAGTATTATAAAGCCCAAGCAACAAGACTGACTAATTCTGATTTATTTGATGCTTACCATGGTAGGAGATTTGAATTTAAATTCCCATTGAGTTCGGGCAGTGGTTTTAACCTAGAGCATGTGATACCAATCTGTTATTTTAAAGCTTTTGACTGAAAATTTTGTTCAAACTGTAACTATACTAACATTCAAAGTCTTATGTTTTAGTGCAGCAATGGTATAGTTAGCAATTCTTAATCTTATAGTTTTCCAAAATCATGTTTAGAAAAATGTGACACACNCAGGTGTGCTGGCCACATTATGTTACCATATGTAAGGAGAAATGGTTTTTAAAACCGTTAATACTATACTTGGGAAAATTCCATGTAGCATATGCCATTTAATATATACACATTCTGTCCATACAATTATACAATTGGGTAAAATATACAAAATCAAGTTGTATTTCAGATGAGTTTTGGTTATAAGCCAATGCAAAT